>JAECWJ010000594.1:5850000-5972500 GCA_018150375.1 Drosophila sturtevanti
GTTAAAACAGAAAACGTTTTGAAAAAATTGAAATTTTAATTTTATTTTAATTTGTTTTTGTTTTTAATTTATTTTTCTTCAAACACACATCTAAACAAGCTGAGGAGCTCCTGCATAATCTAAGTGACCCATTATCCCATTATAACTGTTCCTTCTCTCTGAATTGCCTCTAGAATTAGATAGAATTCAAATTCATTCAAATAAAAGTTCAGAGCAAAACCAATGACAAAATTTTGTATTAGGATTTGAATATATCTAAGGATATCTATCCAATTGATTGGATAATTTTATTCGCATTCCAAGTCCGATTTATCAATATGGTTAATGGTCAATAATAGGTCACTCGATTTGGCCCTATGACGACATGTGTGTGATAGTTCATTCTCGTAAATCTTTTGCCAGAGACTTTATTTCTATATCAGTTTATATTGTATATTATTCTTTCCTTATTATTCGTTTTCGTTTTTAACATTAATCGTATCCATTTTTGTTGTTTTAACTTTGTTTTCTTTGCTTGTTTTACTCATCCATCCCATCATACACATAATAAGAACTGATATGTTTTTTAAGTCAATAATACATAATTATAATTAAGAGAGGGGGAGAGAGAGAGAGCGATAGAGACAAAAATAAAAATAAAGGCAAAGTAATATTCGTTTTTAGTTTATGTAGACTACAGTTTCTTTTCGTTTTTATTAATTATTATTATTTTTTATTTTGCTTTTATCTAGCTTATATATTTCCTTATTTTGTTTTCCCTCCTTTCTTTATTCACTTTTTTCTTTTTTTTTTTTTTTTGTTTTTTGCCTCACAAAAATTGACTGGGAATTTATTAATTTAACTCTTGCGTTTGTTGTTTATGTTTTTTGTTAAAAAATCCTTGCTTATTTTTTACTCATATATATGTGTATATATATATATAGATATATATATATGTATATTTACTTCCCTTTTGTTTAATACATAGAAAGAGAAATATATTTTTTGGGGTTTTTTTTTTGTTCATTTTTCTTAATTTTCTTTTTTTTTGTTTTCTTGGTTAAAGCTTTTGCGCCTGCGCCGTCTGAAGTGGCAAATTGTTTGTTTGTTTTTCTTTTGTATTTTTTTTTTTTTTTTTTTTTGCTAGTTTTTCATGTTGACTGCGCATTGAGTAAAAAAATAATGAAAAAAGTGTATTTTTTTTTTTTTTTTTTTTTTAGATCTTATATGTTCTGGTTGTTCTTGTTAATGTTGTTGTTAAAAAATGTTGCTCTTGTTGTTGTTGTTTATCATATATCAATATTCTTGTTGTTCTTGTTGTGGTTGTAACATTTTCTAATTGACTGAAATTGATTTTGTTGACAAGGACGCATTGCTTGTTTTTTTTCTTGTTGTTGTTCTTGTTGTTGTTATTTTTATTGATCCGGTATACCAATTTTTGTTGTTTCATTAATTACATTATATAGAGAATGAGCTGATGATAGTTCTCATGATTAATTAAAAAAAAAAAAAAACAGACAAATTTGAAAAGCTCTCTAAAAATTGTAGCCTAACATTAACAATTTCTTGTCGATGAAACACAATAAAAAAAAACAATAAAAAAAAAAAAAATTATGAAGAAAAAAGGGAAATAGGGAGAATACACACGGGGGGTTCAACAATAATTTTTAAAGCTGTCAACTAGAAATGGAAATCGGCAATGAAATCGATGCGTGTCCTGTCAGCTGGTCTCGGATTCGAAATACGATTTGCATTCGCATTTATATAACTTTAACAGATTTTACTTATTATGCCTTGGCTTCGATATATTTAAATTCGATTCATTGTTCCAAGTTTCAAAAAAGAAAAATATATAATCTGAATTCAATTACGAAACCGAATTCGAATTCAAAACCAAAAAAACCTTAAGAAATTTTAGTAGACAGGACTTAGAAGTTCTAAGTTAGAACCATTAAATTAAAAAGTTTTAGCCAAAGTCTCAAAATGTTTTTGTTGCTTCGATAATTGGGATTTATGTATGTAGATTTCCTTTTCTTTTTCTTCTGTTTTTTTTTTTTTTGTTTTGTTGCTAGGACAGTCGAAAATGTTGTTATACATGATTTTTGTGTGTGGGGTTTTCCATTTGATTCTTTTTTGTTTTTGTTTTTAGTTTGCTTTTCGTATTTTACTCACACATTAAACAATTGCCAGTTCTTGTTATAATGCTCTATAATTAATAATATTTTGTATATATAAATATATATACATATATGTATGTATATATATGTATATATTTATATGTATATTTATATATTGGTGTATATTTTATGTATTCAATTTTTGTTGTTGTTCATCTTCTTCTTCTCTTTGTTATTTTTAATTTTAAACTTATTTATCTGCACGGCTTTATGCTGTTGTTGTTTTAAATTATTGCTTTTAGAACATGTCTTAAAAATATATTTTTTGTTTATTTTGGAAATATATATATATATATATATATGTTATATACATATATATGTATATGTATGTATATATGCCTTATTTATAATATTTTATGCAAATATAACATGTTGCAAAAAAATCATTTGCCATTTCCTTTATACTCCAAGTCCTTTTATCCTTTATTCTCAATTTGCATATTCATTCATTTGTTGCCCATTTTTAAGTAAAATTGTTTGCTTTTTGTTATATTTGTTTTTTTTTTTTTGTTTTGTTGTTTGTTTTCGCTAATGATGTGTGGACAGAAATCATGTCTTGATCTTTTGCCTATCTAAAAAAAATTTAATTTTTTCTTAACCCTTTCTTCTTTTCTTTATCCTTTTTGTAATTTTTTTTTATAGCTGTCTTTTATGCTTTTTTCTTTTGTTCCTTTTTGTTTTTGATTATACATATGCAATGTGTATGTAGAACTCAAACAAAAAAAAAAAAATAATAATAATTTGTCGGACCTCCGACATACATACATATATGTAGGTGATAGATACCCTGTACCATATATCCGAATGAAATTTATTTGATGCCCAAAATGCATGCTGTCTCGCTCACTTTTGTGTTCGCAACAATTGCACAGGGGCGACATCTGGCGTCATGGCGCCTGGTCATGCAACTTGCCATATTTCATACATAATGATATTATATTCTATATATTATCCTAAATAAACTGTTGCCAAGATGAAATTTCAAGATCTAGATCAGATGCATACAGACAGACAGAAGATATAGATATAGTTTGGGGTATAGTAGTAGTAGTAGATCGAACGATTGTCGGCCATGAATAAAAATGTACACTAATTTTATCTAAAAGAGCACAGGGTATTGAAATAGGATTAACATTGTAAACGCTATATGGTAACTATGTTTGCTCTGACATTGTCTGTGTATGTGTGTTTGTGGGTGTGGGTGTGGGTGTGGGTGTGTAGATATATATATATATATATATATAACTTGTATATACATATATCGTATAATTATGTTTGGTTTGATTTGGTTTGGTTTATCTGGGCTTTCGGGTCATCCTTACGTTTCTTTTTGTGGTTTGGTCCAAACACATTTGTCACACTTTTGGCCAAATGTTTTGGACATCGCGTTGGTTTGACAATTTGGCAAAAAAGTTAATGGTTGGTTTTCATCAATATCTTTTGGTTTCCATCTCTCTTTTCCTTTTCTTTCCTTTCATTTCCTTTCCTTTCGTTTCATTTCATTTCTTCTCTACTTTTTTGTGTTTTTTTTTTTTTTGTATTTTTTTTGTTTTGTTTTTCTTTTTTATGAAAAAGGAACATTTTTCTTTGCTTCACAGCTTACATACACACGCAGAAAAAAAAAAAAAAAAAAATCAATTATTACATAGATATTCTCATCGCTCATCCATTTCCATTTCCATTCCCATTTTCATTCATTTGCCCAATTTTCATATTGGGTTTTCCATTTCTTTGTTTCCTTTTTCCTTTTGTGTTTTAAATGTGAGTTTACTTAACTATTTGATAGGTTCCAATAATTTGTTTGATACTTTACTTAATATATATATATATATGTATATATGTATATATATATATATATACATAGTACGTTTTTTTACGTTTTTGTGTGTTTTTATCGTTCTTCTTTTTTGTTGTATATAAATATATTTGTTCTATTACTTGAATTATCATCCATCCACCCATTATTTATTATTCATATTCATTATTCATTATTCATCATGGTCGTCAAACAATGTTGCGACTAGAAAAAAAATTTAATTGCACATAATGTGGCCTGCATTTTCTTAATTTGCTTTTTTGTTTTGTTTTTTTTTTTTTTTTTTTGTGTTTTCAACTTTTCCATACAATTTTCTTTCATTCGACGACAACTTTTCTTTTGGTTTTTCTTTGCTTTCTTTTGGACAAACATTTCGTGAAAGTTTGTCAATGTTTTTTTGTTTCTTTTCTTTCCTTGTATGTTTGTTTTTGTTGTTTGTGTTGTTGTTATAAATATTTTATTTACTTAAATTTACTAACTTATATATGTTGTTGTATTTGTATTTATATTCATATGTATGTATATAATAGTTCATTGTTATATTTGCTTATAAGTTTAGATTGTAACTTCTTTAAGTTTATAATTTTTTGTTTTTGCTTTGTTTTGTTTTCGGGTTGTTTCTTTTGGTTTTCTTTTGTGTTTTTTTGTTTTTTTTTTTTTTTGATTTATCAGTTTTATGAGTGTGTGTCTGCCTGTGTAAGTGTGTGTACGTGTTTAGATATTTATTAAGATTTTTTGTTTTTTTTTTTTTTGTTTGCTTGTTTGGTTTTTCTCCTTTAGCAAATAAATTGCATTTTCATCCATCGAATTCGTCGTCTGTCTCTCCTCTCTTCCGTTTTTGGAGTTTGTAGAAATTCACTCTCGTTTAATTATTTTTTTTTTTTTTTTTTTTTTGTTGGTTTTACTTTTTGCTTTTTTTGCTTTCATTGTCATTAATTAATGCTTTAACATATTTGTCTAACTAGCCATAGGGGTTTTTTTTTTTTGGTTTTTACTTGTTTTACTTCTTGGTTTTTTTAAATACATATTTTTTTTGGTTTTTGTTGGTTTTGTTTTTTGTTCTTTGCTTTTCCATCTGAACACAAAAAGTTGTAGTTATTAATTTAATTGTTTTTTTTTTTTTAAGGTTTTCTTTTTTAATTTTTTCAAAACGAGTTCTAACAGATTTTTGTTTGGTTTTCTTGTTTCACATTCACATATCAATTAAACGTTCTATCAATAATTTGTTTTTGTTTTTGTTTTGTATTCAGTTGTACTTTTAAAATAAATTCATAAAATGCGAAATTGCACAATTTTGATTTCGAATTAGTAAAAACAAAAAAAAAAAAAAAAAAACAATAAAAGAAAAGATCAACAGAAAACAAGATAATTTCGTTCTGAGCAGTTCGAAAAAAATTTCTATAACATTTCGCAAACTTTTTAATTTTAAGTTGCGCCTATTTGTCGAACGAATTTTCCCCAGCAATAATTTGTTTTTTTTTTTTTTTTTGGGGAATTTCATTTCATTTTTTTTTTTTGTTTAATGTTTGTCTGAGTGTGTGTTCTTTTTGATTTATGTAATTTGCTTTGGTTTCTTTTTTTTCTTTCTGTCTATATACTGCAGTTGTTGCTTTATATATACGTATATATATATATATATATATATACATACATACATATAGATTGATATATATATATATATATATGTATTGTATATATGTATATATATATATCGACTTTAACTTTTAAAGTTTCCAACTTATATATACGCATTATTTTTATTTTGCTTTTTCTTTTCTTGTTTTTTGTTCATTTTGTTTTTAAGAATATTCGTTTTGTTTTTTCTTTTATATATTAATAATGATAATAATAATGATAATAATAATAATTTGCATTTATAATAATACGCAATTTAAATAATAACATTTTTATTTTCGCTATTATTGCAACATTTTTAGTTTTTGTTTTATATTTCTTTTGGTTTTTTCTTTTTTTGGTTTTTTGCATTTTCTTATTTTCCTTTATTTTGTGATGTTTTTGGGTTTTTTTTTTTTTTTTTTTTCAAAGAGTATTCAAGATCGAGAGATTGCAGAGATTGTGAATTTGTAAATTGAATCAAGAATCGAAATCCGAAAATTGGCAATTTATCCACTATTTGATTATTATGTTTAATTGTTTTCATTAATCATTTATTGCCAAATGTCAAATGGTTCAAATGATTTAGAAATTTCATATTTTTAGAGGTTAAAATAAATTCTTTTTTTTTAAATACAATTAGCAAGCAAATAAGTTAATTTTACTATTTAATTGTTTACTCGATTCGCTTACCGAATTAACCAGTTGAATCCAAGTAGCTCATGGGTAGAAGATATGAATATCCAAATCAAATTTAGATCACTTTTGAAATAAATTTAGTCATTTGATACATTTGATTCATTCATTCAATTATTCATTCGTTCATTCATTTGATGTATGCCCTCTTTTCTTGAATACTGAATGCAATCTTTGATTTTTTTTTAAACACTCTTCGATTGTATGTTAATTTCTCATTACTTAAAAATTGATGATGACGCGCAGCGACATCAAATAATAATAATAATAATAATTATACCGAAAACAAAAAAAAAAAAAAAACAAAAAAAATATTATAACAAGAAATTTGCTGACCACGCCCAAATGCTGACGCCCCTATGGTAGAGGTATCCGCATCCGCAACTGCATCCGCATCTGCATCTCCGCCTACGCAGCTGTGTAATTTTTTTTTTTTTTTTTTGTTCATTTTGCAACGAATTTAATTTGCATTTTAAACGATTTTTGCTGCACACGTTGCATATTTTTTTTTTCTTTTCTTTTTTTTTTTTTTTGAATTTTTTTTGTTTGAATTTTGTATTCGTTGTTGCAACAACGAAGGACAAATGCGCGTTGTTTGCAGGTTGCAGGTTGCAGGTTGCAGGTTGCTGGTTGCAGGTTGTAGGTTTCATATTGGTGTTGCTGTTGCTCCTGCTGCTGCTGCTGCTGCTGTTGCTGTCGCTGTTGTTGTTGCTGTTGTTGTTGCTGCTGTTGTTGTTGTTGTCATTAAATTAAAATTAATTTTGCTGCTGTTCGTTTTTGTTTTTGCTCATAGTTTGTTTTTGTTTGTTTTCTTTTTTTTTTTTTTTTGGTTTTGCTTTCTATATAATTTTTGTTGTTGTTGTTGTTGTTGTTTTTGTGTTGCTTTTTCATACACATATAGATGTATATATGTTGTAGAAATATATATATATATATATATATATGTATGTATATATATATATGTATATGCAATAATTAATTAATCATAATATGTTTGGGTGTGTTGGTGTGTGTGTATATTGGTTGTTGGTTTTGTTGTAAGGTTTTTGCTTTGCTGCTTAACGCATTTTCATTGCTTTTGTTTTTAGCATGTAAAATATGTCTGGATGTATGTATATATGTATGAATGTATGTATGTATGTATGTATTTATGTATATATACATCATATATGTATATGCATGTAATTCCTTCTATTTCCTTTTTTGTTTTTCTCATTTGAATCTTTGTTTTCTTCTTTTTTTGTTTTTTATTTTCTTCTCTTTTTGAAGTATATATTTTATATAATATTATTATTCTTGTTTGGTTGTTGCGCTATATATATGTAGATTCTGTGTTTCTCCGTTTGTCTCTCTGTGTGTGTGTGTGTGTGTGTATTGGGTGTCTATTTCTCTGTTTGTGTGTACTACAGCTTAAACAATTGTTGTTGCTGTTGCTAATGTTGTTGCTGCTGCTGCTGCTGCTGCTGCTGTTGTTGTTGTTGCTGTTGCTGATTTTGCTTCTGCTGCTGCTGCTGCTGCTGCTACTGTTGTTGTTGTTGCTGCTGTTGTTAATGTTGTTGTTGTTGTTGTTGTTGTTGTCATTGCGGTTGTCGGCACCACCTTTTTTAATGGTATCCATTTGTAAATGCCGCAGGAATTAGTGGTCCCTGTAAATAAACGTTTCGTTGCAATAGAACAAAACACAGACATGAGGGGGGAGAGAGAGAGAGAGAGAGAGAGAGATAGAGATAAAGAGAGAGAGAAGGGAAAAAGGGCAAGAAATACAAAAAAAATTATTTAAATAAAATTCATTTTCTGGTCATTTGTTGTGTGTATTTTTTTTTTTTTTTTTCTAGGAGCACATCTACGCACACATATTTTGAAATACATATATATATACATACATATACATATGTTATTATATATATACATATATATATATATATATATATATATTTATAGATATATATAGAGAAAGTTATGTATAATTAAAACATTGATAAGTAGACAAATATATATACATACATATACATACATATATATTTATATACATGTGTATACTATAAATATAAGTAAAAGTGATAAATTTTGTAATCGATATTTGAGTTGAAAAATTCGTTTAGAAACAAAGTAAACGATTAAGAAGAAGGAAAGAAAGTGGAAAATAAATTCAGCCAAGATCCATATAATTCCATTGACAATGACGAGGCTTGATAAATGCTTTATGTGTATATATATATATGTATATATATAGAAATTCGAAATACTCTATGATTAAAACTAATATCATAATCAACAATTCGATTAATTAATTATTTGCAAGAATAAAAAAACTAATCAAAAACTGAAATTTAATGGATATACATTCATAAATCTAATCTAATAAACGTTCTCATCTTTCTCTTGGTAAAGTTCCAATAACAATTTAACAATTGCCTAACCTCATATCTCAAAGGATATGTACATATGATATATACATATATGTACATATATTTGTTTAATCGTTTTGATATTGAAATAAATTTATACTAAAACTATTACATTACAATTGCTAAACGATTAATGTTAAATGAATATGGCTAACCTTATCGAATAATATAACTGACACCTTAGATAAGTAAGGTCATGCTTTCCTCTCACCCCCTCCCCTAACTGTATCTATATTATTCAATGGAAACCTCTCCTCTATTTGCTGGTTTATTCATTCTTCTATAGAATTACCCCCCCCCCCCCTCCCCATCCCATCATTTGTATCGACAAAATGTTAATGTCAAATGCCTAACCTTACCCAAATGACGTTTCTGACAACTGACAGGTATGACTGCTGCTGGTTCTAATGTCGCATAGGTTAGTTTCTACCCCCACCACCTCCTCTACCACCACTACACCACATCTCCTTCTCTTCTTTCTACGAATCTCCAACCATTTTGCGCGGGCACACACACTCACACACACACGTTTTAGTTTATCAAACCTCGCTGTCATGGATATGATTTATGGAATTCTTATTTGTGGCTGCGCTTAGTATTCTTTTTTTTTTTTTTTGTTCTTGTTGAATATTTGATATATATATATATATATATAATACATACATTCATAGACATACATACATATATTTATATTGTATCGAAAAAAATAAATTTAAATAAATCATAAACATTTTAATTGGAAACGGGCCTAGAAAAAAAAAACTGTGCTTTTGTGACGTGCATACGAACATTTTTTGTAAAACGTTTCAATTTGATATTTAGATTTATGCTTGATTTTTACTTTTATTAGTTATATATATGTGTATATAAATTATTTTTTATTTTATTTCGATTTCACTAGAGCCAGACGAATAAAAAAAAAAAAAAAAAAAATATAGTGAAAAACAAATTACAAAAGAAATCTAGTTGTTGATTATTTAATTGATAATTGAAATTTGTTTAGTTTTGAGACAAAATAGTTTGGACAGAGAGAAAATGAAACCAAAAAAAAAAAAAAAAAAAGAAAAAAGATGACAAAAACAAAAAAAAAAAAAAAACACTTCTGTAGTTTTGTTGGTGTGCCTACCTTGTGCAACTGCGTTTTGTTATATACTCTTATTTCTTTCATTTTTATTATTATTATTACTTCTTTTTGCATTTTTTTTTTATTGTTATTTGATTTTTTTTTGTTCTTTTTTAGTATATATATATATTTTCAATTTAAATATATAATTGTATATACTTTTGGTTTTCGTATTTGTTTTGGTTTTTTTTTTATATATTCTTTTTTTGCTTTTTTTTTTTTTTTTTTTTTTTTTTTTGGGATTATCAGTCTTTTTATATATTAGCCATCGCAAAGTTCAACGAATAAATCTGTACGAAATGAAAGAGAAATACATACGATATATATATATATGGAAGGATAACGCAATCATTTAGTATTTATTTTTTGTTATTACTATTTTTTTTTTGTTTTTTTTGCACTAAACTTTTTTGATTATTATTTATGTCTGTGTGTGGGTAAAAGAAACTAAAAACTAGATACACAAAAATTTGAACTAAAAATTCTCATAATATATCTTTCTTCTCTCACATCTCGAATATCGCGAATATCGAAACCAACTAAAAGATTTCGTTTTATTTTTCTTTTTGTTTGTTTGTTTTTTTTTTTTTTTTTTTTTTTTTTTTTGTTTTGAGTTTTTGTGTTTAGAGAACTAAGCTGGTTAATTGGTTAGACGATTTCTCTGTATGTCTGTGTGTATATGTGTGTCGATTGTGGGTATATAGGTAGGTGGTATATTTATGTATGTGTTGTATTGGAGATATTGTATAGGAGTTGTGTGTAACTTACCGGGCTATAGTTCAACGGAGCACGGCTCACGGCAATGGGAAATCCCGATGGCTGCGGACTGGTGGCCTGCACATAGCCCACATTATCAGCAGTAGCCGAACTATACATATCAATGGTTGGTCCCGGCGAATTAGTCGACGGGAATCCTTGCCTAGTAGCCGTAGTGGCAGCAGCAGCCGCTGCCGCAGCATGCGGAGATGCCGATGGACCAAAGCTATGAGCCGCAGCAGCTGCCTGATAATTGTTCATCACTGTAAAATTTGCCATACGACAAGGTGAGGAAAGGAGGAGATTCAAATATTAGTCAAGTTAATGATGGAAACGACGATGATGACATGTCAGATTCAGGTTTATTCAATGACCATCGAATTGGATCCCACCATATCTATCCCTCTCTCTCTCGCTCTCACTCTCTGCTATCTATCTGTTACCTGTTAGGATTACACATATTTCATCTTCACTAATTAAGGTACTAACACTAATCTAAGCTTAGAATGCTCTAATACTCTAGTCAGAGATGAAAGATTTTGTGGTTTTATGTACAAAATGGAGAGACAATGGAAATGATTTCGTTAGAGGGAATTATTGTCTCAATTTTAGGGTGAATATTATTCAAGAAAATATTAATGCGATTTTCACGTGTCCCTCCCCCCCTGCACATCCCGCATCTTATTCAGTATATTATGATAATAAATTTTTATATTAAATAACCGTGTAACCTAATTCTACCTATTTAGATATAGATCTTAAAATTTCCAGTTAACGGGATATAGCATTTAATTATATTCGATGGTCATTGATTAGCGATTTGTCCAGGTGGCCAGGTGGCCAGGTGGAGTCACTTACCTGACAGCGCCTGTGTTAGCAGTGGCGTATTATTATTGGGAGTGAGTTGCCCATTGCTTAGATCAACTGTAAGTGGTAAAAAGATTACACAAATAAATGGACATTAATAGAGATAAAGGGTATGAATATACAATTATATTAGTTAATGGTATAGTAGACAACTAAGTGGTTAAAAGTTTCTTTTTTTTTTTTATTGGGCAGTTATATAGGTTTATGATATATATAACAATATATATATATATATATATATACATATTTAGATGTATATATGTATCTAAGATATATATATATATATAAAATATATAAGGAGATATGCGAAAACTAAGTGAAATCATGTGAAACGAAGTACTAATGAATATATACGATTTGAAGTACGAGTATATATATGTAAATATATATTTGTATATATGGTTCAAGTATATGTATGTGTTAAAAGTTATTATGAGAATTACATGATTTATTTGTGGTTCATTAAAATAGAAAAACGAATTGTATATAGTACCACAGTAGTGACTGACTAATTTTAAGACTGTTATTAAACTCAAAAGGTCTAACAATATAAAAGGTACGTTAACTACGATCAAAGAAGAACAAAAAAAAAAGGGGGGGTGGGGGTGGGGGCGGCACGGAGAAATCTGAAAACGAAAACGAAAAAGAAATAAAGGACAAACAAAGAAAAATAAAAATCAAAATGGGAAAAAGCTAACTAGAACGCAGGTTATGAAAACACAAAGTGCTCGGTTATTAAACGAGCGACATTGAGATAGAATAGGGCATGACAGTGGTGCAGGAAGGAGAGGGGGGAGGAGGTGGTTGGTTTACATTGGGTTGACACTGCTTGCTGTAGTTGTTGTTGCTGTTGCTGTTGCTGTTGCTGTTGCTATTGCTGTTCTTCTTGTTGTTGTGGTTGTTGTCCCTTTCTAACAAAGCCAAAACCAAAAAAACCCCAAACTCAGTTACTACGCTTGGCTTGGCCCCATCAGTGTGGAGTATGTGCGGAGGCGGAACGGGGAGGGGGGGGTTTGCCGTTTTCTATTTTTTTTCTCCTTTCTCTTTTTCCTTTGGGGCCTTATAGTTGCTGTTGTTGCTGTTGTTGTTCTGGTCGCAGCTGCTGCAGCAAGTAAAAATACGCTGGCACCAATATTGAAATGACAACACAGAATGTGAAATGAACGGGACAAACAAACAACAAAACACAACACTCACACACACACACACACACAACAACCAAAAAAAAAAAAAAAAGATATAGAAATGAAAATGAATGAATGAAAGAAGGAAACAATGCGAGGGGGGGTTGATGCGGAGAGGTGCAAAGGGAAGTGAATCCCAAAAAAACGAGTAAGGCAACGGGTTATGGTCAATGGAAAACGCAGCGCAGTTGCATTTCCTGCGGAAACACAAAAATTGATGTAACGTAACGTGACGTAACGTAACGAGCCATAGCCCAGTCATATTCAGATACCCTAACAAATTGCATAATTTCATTGATATCGACGACTACAACGACAGAGAATTAACAGTCCGTATGTATGAGAGATATGTACATATATGTATATATATATAAAATTTAAGAAAAAAAAAATAAATATATATTTAAAAATTAATTTTAATACTTATAAGAAAAGTAATTCAATTCGATATATACATATAAGATACTGCATATATGTACATATATTTGAAAGTTAGTTTAAAGACTAGAGGGTATCGAGAGGGTCGATATGATAAATGTTATCTCTTTGATTTCAGATTTTGTTGTCCTTTGCCATTTGTGTGGTCTGCGCGTTCATTTTGTGGCGCCAATCAAGTTTGGCTTACGTTAACGTTTACATTTTGCGCCATGTTGTTTTCATTAGAAATTGAGTGAAAAAGTATATAGTAGATGGACAATAGTACGGAATAGAACGGAAGTAGAAGCAAAGGTAACAGTAAAGGATTTAACCCATTCCCATTCCCAATCCCATTTCTATCTATCTATCCCAGGCACCTGCGTCTACTACTTATTATTTGTATGAAATGTTTCGTCGTTTCGCTACGATTAAAGTGCTTTTTTTTTTGTCAGTTAGTTTGGTGTGTTTCATTTATGGAGATGGCAACCCTGAACACAAAATATGAAAATGATTATTATGGGCACAGAATTCATTTTGCAACAACTACAAATTACTTAAGCTAAGTTAAACAGAATTACAATTACAATTAGTATTCAACAATTTTTTTTTTTTTTTTTTTAGATTTTTTATACTACACAGTTTTTGTATTGGTTTTTTTTTTTTTTTTTTTTTGGTTTTGATTTTGGTATATCGGTATTATCATATCGGTGGTTTCACAGGTATAGAAAGTACACAAATATTGGGTATATTGATGTAGCTACTACTAATGATTATAATAAGTATATGACAATCCAGTTTGAAGTTAGTTTCATTTGATATTTGTTTTTGTTTTGTTATTGTTTGATCTATTCTATTAATATATATATAGATAATATATATAGCATAAGTATGTATAATAATGAAGAAAACTACACAGATAATGTATGTGTGTGTGTGTAAGTGTGTGTATATATATATCTATAAGGGTTAATGGACTGCCCCTAAGAACAGTTTACAAAGTTTTATTTGTTAATTTTGTTGTTGTTTTTGTTGTTGTTGGTGTGTTTTGTTTTTTTTTTTGTTTGCTAAACTAACATTGAATATAGTAAGAGGAAAAACACAAATATCATTAAAGAAATTATGTGAGATGGCCTTTTGGAATTATATATATGTAGATATACATATATATATATATATACGTATATATATATATATATATATATATCTGTATGTAGCCATACAATAGGAACAACAAAACAAAAACAGAAAACGGATAAATTTTTATAAAGCATTTTATAGAAAATTTATATTATAAGACGACCATTAGCTGACCTTGTTGAAAGCTGACCACCAACATGATGATGATGATGATGATGATAATTGTCTTGTTGCCCGTTACTGATGATGTTGCTGCTGCTGCTGTTCTTATTGGTATTGGTATTGGTAGCAAAAGCTGTATGGTGAGGGGGAGGGGAGGACTGTATGTTGCCCATGTCGTTTGCCAAGTTGCTGTCAAGTTTATTTAGGCATACGGCTCGATAGCCACTTTGTCACTCAAATTGTCGCTCTGGCGGCTCTCCTCTTTTTTTTTGCTTGCACATACCCTTTTTTCTTTGTCTTTGTCTTTGTCTCTCTCACACTCTCTCTGTCTCACCATCTTTGGGGCTACTTCATATTGTTGCTGTCAATTCCATTTTTATACTTTTCTTTGGATTTGCGTTTTATTTAGTTGTATTAATTTAAATGAAATCCAGCTAAAGCCATAAAGCCTCGCGGCAAAAGAAAAAGGCAAAGACTTTTGCTTTTTTTGGTTTCGGCTTTTGTATCCGTTTATATTTATTTAATTGCGTTTCTTTTTTTTTTTTTTTGGTTTTTTTTTTTGTGCATTTATTTTAGTTAATAACTTTTTCGATATTTTTGCTCAAGCAAAAGGTTATTTCTTTTTGGTTTTTAGGATTTCTCAATGCTGCATAATCAATTTTCAAAGCGTTTTTTTTCTCATTTTGTTTTTGGCTTTTTTGTCTCTTATAAATCACAGTATATATGTGTGTAAAATACATATGCATATGTGTGAGTGTGTGTGTGTGTGTGTGTGTGTGTGTGTGTGTGAATGTGTATATATATATATAATTAATTTGCAAGCATTTTATATAATAATATTTATATATCGCTTTTAAATATGCCTCAAAGCAGTTGCCTTTGTCCCGTTTTTATGACAATTAACTAAGTAACAGCTTAAAGATCAGATTTTTGGTTATACATATACATATATATATATATATATATATATATGTGTATACATATATGCAGTGTATAGTATTGTATGGATGTATGTGTGTGTGTGTGTGTGTGTATCTATGTAAGTATTGATGCAATAATCAATATTCAATGTGTGGAACCTTACTCAAATAAAAAAAAAAAAAAAAAATATTTTAAGAGAAGATTTTTGTATTATATAGAAAAATTTGATTTTTCATTTCAACTTAAAGAAAATTTGTCTTTCTCTTTAGCATTTTCATTTTATTATTTTGCTTTTGTTTGTTGTTGTTGTTGTTGTTGTTGTTGCTGTTGTTATTATTATTATTATTATTATTTGGCTTTTGCTCTTCAAAAATGGATGGACATTTTAAGTATTGTATTTTGGTTTTCCTTTTTTTGGTTTTTCTTTTTTTTTTTTTTTTTTTTTTTTTTTTTTAAATTGTTGTATAAAATATAGTAAATAGATATAAGTATATGTATAGTATATAATAAGTAGGTTATTCAATACAGTTAATGGGTTGGTTGGTTTATACATAAATTTATATAATTTTTTTGTATTTCATTGCTTTGTTTTATTTTTTTTTTTTGATGCATTTTGATGAAGGAGGAAAATTCGTAAAAATGTTGGCCAAATGGCTGACAATGATTATAATTTAATAATAATTTCGATATATGTATGTATGTAGATGATGATTAATGAAAAATGATGATAATGATAATGTTAATGATGATGATTAAAAACTTGACAACTCATCTATTGTTCTATATAAGTCTACTAAATAATAATCATATCTTTCTGATTCTGTGTGTGTTTCTTTTTTTTGTTCTATAATTCTTTCATTTTTTTTTTCTGTAGTTTAGTTTATTTGCTAATTATCTAGAAAACTCTAGGGGAAACAATAATAATATGCAGCAAATTAATTAAAGGATAATAATTGGAATACTAGACCTATATATATGTATATATATATATATCTGTATATGTGTCAGGTTGTATGTGTATGTGTGTGTGTGTGTGTGTGTTATCTAAATGTTTTTCCTCTGTGCGCATTTTTGTTGCCTGTTGTTCTGTTCTGTGAGTAAGCGAAACAAACTAATTTATGCACAAATGACAAACTACAAAATAAAATAAAATTTTGCATTCATTTAAATGCAATGGCAAAATAGTTTTATAAATAATAGATAAATGTTATATGTCCCTGAAACAAAAATAAAAACAAAAAAAATGAAGTAAGCAAGTCGTCCCTGCCGACTTGGAGTATACCCTGTACCAATAAGAGATATATGTATTTTATAAACTCAAACTCCATCCAAATCCCCATTAATTGAATATAAATTACTTTTTAAAATTCTCCTAGCAAGCCGAAACACCAAATTCATGCTTTCTCGCTCACTCATAACAGTGAACGAAACTAATGCGTCATTCGGTATAAAGCAATGCGCATGCTATCTCGCTCACACGTTTTAGCTGCCACTGCCCATAGAATTTCAGTACAAAACATATATACGTATTATCTCCGATATTTATTGACCGATTTCGACCAAATTTGGTCAGATGGTACATATTGGCTATATAATTGAGTCTACCAAAAATAAATACTGTAGCTTTAATACAACTCTAGATATAGTTTTTTCTAATTTGCGGGGGCGGAAGTGGGCGTGGCAAAAATTTGAAATAAACTTGATCAGCGTACACACTAGACGGATGTTGACACCAAGTGTGGTTACTCTAGCTCTTATAGTCTCTGAGATCTAGGTGTTCATACGGACGGACAGACGGACGGACAGACGGACAGACGGACAGACGGACGGACAGACGGACAGACGGACATGGCTATATCGACTCGGCTGTTGATCCTGATCAAGAATATATATACTTTATGGGGTCGGAAAATTTTCCTTCTGCCTGTTACATACATTTTAGCGACTTTAATATACCCTTGAACCCTATGGGTACAGGGTATAAAAACACAAACAAAATTATCCCAACCAAATGGGAATAGTTGGCAAAAAAGAAGAAAAAAAGAAATAAAATATATATGTATGTGTATATATATATATCTCTCTCTCTGTGTGTGTGTGTGTGTGTGTATGTTTTAATGAGCTCAAAGATGAGTGAAAGCAAAATAAAGCATAAAAGAAAAATTCTCGAAAATGAAAAGGAAATTCATCCATTCAATCTGGCAATCTGGCAGTGGAAAAAATTGAACAATCCTCGCAAGAAATGCATGTGATACTCCAGAAATATCTTTATATATAATTCATATAATCAAGATAAGACAATTAAAATCGTAAATGAAAGAAACAAATAAATTAAATACTATTAGTCAGGATTTTTCCACCAAAGCAAGTTGTTCTCTCAATATTCCTAAGAATGAAATTAAATGTATATAGAATACAACGATAGCCAAAGATATACATAGATAATTCTTTCAGATACTCAAAGTAAAAAATGTTTAAATGTGAAATCATATTTGGAAATTGATAATACATAAAAAATGATTAAACCGGAAGTTGTGCCATTATACAAATATTCAATATTTCATAGAACGATAACTAATTGAAATTAACAGAATAATTCATATGGGAATCCAGATCATTTATTTTTTGAACTAGTTCATTTGAGAGCAAATTCTATTTTAAAAAATATGATCGAAATGGATTTTGTATTGGTATCAAAAATAAATGAATATGAAATTTTGCTTGCTTCTCTGATAAATAGATATATATATATATATATATAGTATCTCATGTTACTACACACACACACAAAAGAGATTTAGATATATGTAATAATGTATGTAGTTTGTATGCATGTAAGCTTCTTTGTTTGTTTGTTTGTATGTTTGTTTGTTTGTTTGTTTGTTTGTTTGTTTGTTTTGTTTGTTTGTTTGTTTGTTTTGTTTGTTTGTTTGTTTGTTTGTTTGTTTTGTTTGTTATTGCTGATTATGTATTTTTGTATTGTCCTAGAGTCTACATATATTGAAGAGATTATATAGTACGTATGTATGTATGAGTACGTCTAAAGTCTAATACAGGATGGCTAAACACTAAACACAATTATATACGTACATATGTATGTGTATGTGTTGTATATGTGTATATATATATATATATATTATATTGTTAGCTAGCTAGCCGATCTCTCTATGATCTCTAGGGTACATCTAACTAGCTAAAATTTGAGTTTAACGAGTCCAACGAATACGATTATACTGTATGATATATATATGTATATAGGGGTGGATTAATCGCTAGACGATTATATAAATATTGCTGATATCTACGGATATACAGAGATAGAGATGGAGAGACAGAGAGAGAGAGAGAGAGAGAGAAAAGGAGAGATAGAAGGAAGAGAAGGTAACTCTAATACATATGTATGCACGAATATGTGAATAATCGTTCTATATAGACTGCAGATCTAAATGTTGATTGCATATCGATTCAAAGTGTTTTCATTTCTTTGTTTTTCTTTTTGTTTTGTTTTCTCTTTTCCAACTAACGATAATATAGTATAAGTTTTCAATTGGTTTTTCTTTTGTTTGTTGTTGTATTTGTTGTTCTTTTTTTTTTTATATATATATATATGTATTTTTATTATTAGTTGTTGTTACCATTTATTATTGTAAATGTTTAATTGTTATATTGCCGTTGTTGTTGTTGTTGTTGTTGTTGTTGTTGCTGTTGTACCTACTTGTCCAAGTACAAATGAATTTTTGTTCTTGTTGTTGTTGTTGTTGTTGTTGTTGAGACCGTAGAAAAAGTGAATAGAAAATGAACAGAAAATGCATAAAACAAAAGAGAAAATTAAAAATTTCCAAATGATACTGAAAATTTACGCCCGGCCTCTCTTATTTGTCTCTCATTGTCAGACTTTGTTCAGTTATACATGTATATATCTATATATATATATATATATATGTATATATACAGATGTATACAAATGTATATATTTTAGTAGTTTTAGAAATTTATGTTGCCCAGAAACTGCGATTTGATTGCCGCCGAGCGTGCCGTCAACGCTGTGGCCAATGGCAACGTCAATGCCTGTTGATGGTATCCCGTTTGGGCAGCTCCAGCATTTGGGGCACCTGCTGCAGCAGCTGCAGCAGCAGCAGCAGCAGCCGCTGCAGCCGCAGCAGCAGATGCCCCACCAGCTGGACCACCAGTCGGGCCACCTCTGCTCCGGCCTGGAGTCGTGCTACATGTGGTACCATAACTTCTACCGATGCCACAAATTGTCAAGCCTACAAAATCATACGAAATACAAGACATATATGTATATATGTATATATATGTATATGTAAAAGACACACAGATTGCAAGAGGGTTTACAAAAAAAAAAATTATGAGATAGCAAGAGAGAGAAAGAGAGAGAGAGAGAGAGAGAGAGAGAGAGAGAGAAAACGTGAGAGAATGAAACAGGCAGCAGATATATATGGGCTATATAGGGGTTATAGGTTGGATTATGGGGTAGGGGTTAGGGCAAAACAACATACTCCCCCCCCCCCCACACACACACACACACTACAAACTGCTGGTAGCTGCAAAACAATTGATTTATGACATGAATTTCGTTTTGTTTTTTTTTTTTTGACCATCGCATCGTTAACCGGAATAGAAAAAAAGGCAGCTGGCCACTGGAACAACAATAATTCATTCATTTATTCATTCATTCATTCATTCATTCATTTATTGCCCCAGACGACCAAGGGCATGATATATGTATTCAAAAAAAAAAACTGTAACACTTTTTTGGACCAATTCTAAATCATATTTCTTTGAAACAATATTTTCGAATCTGGTTGAGATTTTCCACATTTAAAATTTATCCGCCTTTCCTCTACTTTTGTTAACATTGCCGCATCTTATTGAAAATAATTAAAAATAATTAAAAATATCCGATTTTCATATTTTAAATAAGCGATTCGATTGAAAATCATTGAAAATTACATAATATAATTTTCTGGAAATTAATTTTCAATGCAAATAAGTTTTTCAGCCACTTTCCATAGTTTCGATTTAATTTATCGATTATTTTACAGCTTTAACAGATGCAGTTCATTATCTTTTTCAAGATTGAGAATGGAAGAGAGGAGAATTTGAAGTGGTGAGGGGGTGGAGGGGGGAGGGGCGGGAGAGAATGTGGTAGTTGATAAGAATGTTATACAATTGTATATATCATAAGCTAAAAGCCCTAATAGCCAGTGTTGCTTAATTGGTTGGAACTCGAACTTTTCTCAGTGTCGGTGTGTGTGTGTGTGTATATGTGTGTGTGTGTGTGTTTGTGTATTTGGTGCAAATGATAAACACAAGCCCAAGCAGCGCATTAATGAACCAAGTATGCATGTAATGATATATGTATGTATGTAAGTCTTTACATAAATTTGTATGTTTACACAAATGGAGTCTAGGGTATACATACATATATAGCTATATATCAAGAGTGGAAGGGGGGTGCGGGGGTGGTGGGGTGGACCGCAGGACTTGTGTGGAGATTCATGAATTCATTTTGTATTGAGATATGATCTCCATAATAGACTTCCTTCTGTTCTATTCTGTTCTGTTCTGTTCTTTTCTTTTCTTTTGTATTGTTTTTTTGTAGTTTTTTTTTGTTTATTGATATGACGAACGCTAAATGGATTTTCTGTTGTTGTTGTTTTTTTTTTTTTTTTTTTAAATCAGAAATCAGTTTTATTCGACAAAAAACCAAAAAAAAAAAAATTAAAATTAAAATAATGTATATATATATAAATATATTGTATTTTGTTTTTAAAATCGTCATATTTATCGTAATACTCCACATATGTATATGTATGTATGTATGTATGTATGCATGTATGCTCAATATATATATATGTATGTATGTATACATATATATTCATATATTATAGTTAAAATTGATCGATAGAGACGACGAGTTTGTTGCTTAGAATTATTAATATGTACGTATACGTCATATATATTGCTCAATCCTAGGTCGAGCTGGTCGTTGGATTAACCAGATAATCACCACCGATCAGTATGCGATTCTCCGGCATTACGCCCATTACATTGGCTAGAAAGCAAAAAAAAAAAAAAAACAAAACAAAACAAAAAAAGTAAACCAAATAAAACGAAAAGAAAGTAGAAAGAAAGAAGAGAGAAAAAAAATAATAGAAACGAGAACAAAATCAAAGAAGAAGATGAAATTTTTTATTCTGATTTGGGACACAAGAATGTGAAAATTTTCGAATGGAATAATTGGGAGAAGGGAACAACAACATTGAGGAGTGATCGATTCTAAGGACAAAGTTAGTATATAAGACTAAATTTGATCATTTATAACAAACTATATGTCTGTGTCTGTATATGTATCTGAGTGTGTGTGTGTGAGTGTGTTCGGGTATTTATATAGTATATAGTATTGTATTGTTCGTCATATCAAATAACATAAATTAGTCACAGATAATAATCGGATTTTTAATTGCACTTTTTTGTTTCACACATTTTCTTCGGTTTTTGCAGTTTTTCACTTGCATTCAAAATCTTAAGGGATCTGAGTTACATATATGTATATTCTTTGTATGCATATGTGGGAGTGTGTATGTGTGTGTGTGTGTATCTGTTCATAAGTAGGTGTAAATGTATGTGTGTGTGTGTATATATATATAAGATAAAGAACTAAACTTACCAGTTGGATAGGGTAGACCAAAGCTAGGATAACCGGAATATCCGCGACCAGCGGCATAGGCAGCATAAGCAGCTGCTGGAAAGCCTTTGGAGGAGAGGAAAATTAGAGAGGAAAATTATTTATAAGTAGCTATTAGCTATTAGATTTAGTTAATCGTAATACATTAATTATTATATTAATCGTAATCGATGTGTATACTATATAGAATAATCCCATTTCAGGGGGGGAATTAGTAAGTATCAAACTGATCCATTTGGCTTTAACGTTTCATAAATTTGCCGATTTGGTAAAACGAATTTCAATTTTAATTTAATGAAAACTAAATCTTATAATATGAAATATATCTGATATTTACTTCTTAGGACTAGGACTAGGAGTTAAGAGTTTAATTAGTTAGTAAAAATAATGCTTACCTTCTGGCAATGTCCCCAGACCCCACATGATGTTATCTAAAGATGTCGAAAGAAAGAAACACACACACAGAGAGAGAGAGAGAGAGAGAGAGAGTGAGAAAGAGAGAGAGAGAGAGAGTAAAAAGAGACGATATTAATAATTTATTATAATAGAATTAATTTTAGTTTTTTTTTTTTTTCTTTTTAAGACTTTCTTTTTTTCTTGCTTTCAACTAAAACAAAGTTAGATATAATCAAGTAAAATTGTGTTAGATATAAGATTGATGAGAGACTAATTGTTATATATATATATATAAATCGAGATATATATGTGTATATATGAACTATAGAGAGATTTGTTATTCGGTAATCAGCTGGATGTGTACTTAGACAGCTAAATATGTAAGTCTGTGTATGTGTGTGTGTATGTGTGAGCCAACTAAGAAACAGTCGATTGTTTCACTATAGATATATATATATATATTCGAATATATATGTGTAAGTACTATATAATATTATCTAAAATCGTAAATGCTAAATTTGAGCTTTAATTATTGCATTATTGCAGTTTTTTTTTTGTTGTTATAATGGCATTTCACTTGTAACAGCCTTGATCTGAGCTATATGTTTTATAAATATATATATATGTATATATATATATGTATATATTTAGTATATACATATATATATATATGTATATATTTTTGTATGTTATATATCGAGTTACAGACTCTCGAGACACAATTCTAAACACTTATTAGTTAATAATACGTAAAATAGAGATATATATGTATAAATATTTGAATAGACTAAGACATTTAGTTGTTACTAAACTAGAAATATTTCAAGTTTATGTCTGTGTGTGTGTGTGTGTGTATGTATTTATGGTTTCTCAATATCGTGACACAGGGGAGTGGCAGCGGAGAGGGCACTACTACTACTAAATGGACATTCCTACAAAAATGTCACATATATATATATATATGTATATGTATGTATGTATGTAAGTAAGCCCCCTCCCCCTTCCACAAACCACACCTAACCACACCACATTACCCTTGTGTCTGGAAGAGATAACCATACTAAGGAGTTAAGAAAACGTTTAAACGATTACACCAAATGACAAATAAGAGAAACTAGAATAATCTAAGTTAAAGTCAAAGTTTTAAACACTACAAAAAATGAAGAGAAATAATAAATAAAAATAAATTTGTGTCAAATGATAATGGTTAAAGACATCGGTATATTGATTTAGCTAATTAATTTAATTAAGTTTGAGTACAAATCAAATTTTGATTCGATTCGTTTTCTGTGTTTTCTACTACGTTTGTTGACTTCATTTTCATCATTCTTTCTTTCCCTTTTGCTTTCTTCATCATCTTTTTCTTCTCAAAATCATCTTTCATTCATTCTCCAACTCCGTTTTCATCGATACTTTCCGATAACATCATCGATCGATTGTTCGTTCATTTCATCTTTGGCATCAAATTAATTGTGTGTAGAGACGGTTGGGTTTACTTTTCCATTGAATATAACTAGGATTGTTGTTGTTGTTGTTTTTTTTTTTTTTTTTTTTTGCTTTAGTTAGCGCGCTTAGTACGCTTTAAGTAAATATGTTTGGGTCTGTGTGTTAGTTATAGTTGTGTGTATGTAATTATAATAAATAGCTAGATTCTCATGTTGAAGACAAATTATTAATGGCTATATGCAAAAACACACAAACACACACACATACATACATTTATCAACCAGATGTACATATACATACATACATATGTATGTATGTGTGTATGTTTGTTTGTATATAGTATATGTGAAATGTAAGTAAGTTGCCTTGTCATTACGTATTACAAAATATGGGAATGGAGGTTAGGGATATAGGACATGGGGAATCGGTAAGAAAGAGAGAAGGCGAGTCTGGGGTTTGGCCATTCGAGCTGTCCATTTGAGAAAGGGGGGGATGGTGATGGTAATGGTGGGTTGGGGGAGAGGTCTGTAATTTGGATAAAGGCTTTTATAATTGGCATAACTTATCCATTATCCATTTTAGCCAAATTACAAAACTGACAGCTGTCCGGCCAGCTACAATGGCAACTTCAATCACAAGTTTAACACAAAACTAGGGTTATTTTGGTAGTTATTATTTGACCATAAGCATATCAATATACATATGTATAACTACATATACATATATATATATATATATATATATATATATATATATATATATATATATATATATATATATGCATATCTGTATATTGATATGTCGGCATGTATATATGTATGTATATAGTATTTAGTTACTCTCTAAATTTGTTTTGTCTTCATAATCGCTTACAATCTAATTCAATACATTTTGCTAGTTAGTTTTAGTTTTTCTTTTTTTGTTTACTTTCATTTCAGTTTTTTTTTTGGTTTTTGTTAATAAATTTTTTTTTTTTTTTGGTTTTTGAAGAGCTATTTGGTATGATATTAATAATGTTGGATGTACAAGATTTTCGATAGCTTTTTTTCCATTATTTTTGGTTTGTTTTGTTTTTTTTTCTCGATTAATTAATTAATTACAATTTCAAATTTGTTGTAAATGTTAGGATTATAATTGATATTCATTTTACACACACATATATAATTATAATATTAATTCCAAATTCCAAAGATCTCTTAAGTTCTAACAATCAAAAAAAAAAAAATATTTATATATATATATACCTAAAAAAAAAAAATAGTTAAAGAAAAATTTGTTGTCTAAGACTTTGTACTTAGACTTTGGTTTCTTTTTTTGTTGTTGTTGTTTTTTTTTTTACATGGAAATCGCCGCTAAGAAATCTAAAATTTGTATATATATTTATGTTAAGTTGCCTAAGCAGCTCGCTCTATAGGATCTGCTCTTAGCCTAGTAAGTATATGTTAGTTAAGTTAGTTCTTAAATAAATTTCACTTAAGTTCCTAAGTATGTGGAAAGAAAATATATGTATGAATGCGCCGCTAGTTGGGATAATAACGCATATTATTTTAGTCGCATTGCCTAAATGCGACTTCTTTTTTTTTTAGACAGACACATACATGTATATATATGTATACATATATAGATGTATATATATATATATATATATATATACATATATATATGGATATATATATATATGCATCTATACATATATGTATAAAGTTAATTACAAGTACATGAAATAAGTATGTATACGGATTACATTAATTTTCAATATAGATATATATAGATATATATATATATATATGTAGATATATATATTTATATAGATGTGTATGTGTTTCAAGTACATGACTAAGCACGTAATCCTAGGCCTAGGAGTTAAATGTATTGAGTTCTTGCTTGATTTTGGACGTTAAGACGGAATGAGAGTTATAGTATGTATGTATATAAGTCTGTCTATATGTTATGTCTCTGTGTGTGTGTGTTTCTGTAGGTGTGTGTGTGTGTGTGTGTGTGTGTGTTTGTGTCTGTGTTTGTGGTGCGTGTGCGAGATGTTCTTGTGAGATCTGTATTATCCATTTAAGATTCAATTTTGAATCAAATTAAATTGGCAATTCAATTGCAAGTCGATATGAAATTCATTGCTGTCGTGTGGGCGGTCAGATGCCAGGCAATTGATAAAGTGTGGCTGCAGCAGCTGCTGCTGCTGCTCCTGGCATTTCGAGTCCTGATGGCATAGCCAACAACTCGCTAAGAGGATAATGGGCGGCTGCTAGTGCAGCATTTTGACGCAATTGCGCCTGTTGTTGGGCCACAGCAGCGGCAGCTGCTGGCGCTGTTGCTGCTGCTGCTGCCGTAAGGGCGCCCAGCGTGGTGGCGGCAGCAGCAGCTGTTGGTCCTGCTCTCAGGCCACTGCTAACGGCAGCGGCGGCCAAGAGACGTTTATAGCTAACAACGGCAGCCGCATCGGCATAAAGAGAATTGGCCAAAACGGCATTGCTTTGGGTAACATTGGCAGCGGCTGCATATTGCAGCAATGAGGTGCCAGCTGTTTGGGCTGGACTTGAGAGGGGTAGAAGTGAGGGGGCGGCAGCGGCAAGTGCTAAATTTTGTTGATGTTGCTGCTGCTGATGTTGGTGGGCAACAACAACGGCAGCCTGTTGCTGATGTTGTTGGTGTTGTTGGTGCTGATGTTGCTGCTGTTGTTGCTGCTGCTGATGCTGCTGATGTTGCTGATTGACAGCCGAAATTGCAGCTGATATATGCGAGGGCAAAGGGTAGGGGGTATAACGTAATGAAGCTGCTGCTGCCGCTGCACCTAACAATTGCTGATGATGTTGATGGTGATGATGGTGATGTGTGTGTTGTTGTTGCTGTTGTGAGTGTTGTTGTTGTTGCTGTTGTTGTTGGTGTTGCTGTTGTTGTTGTTGTTGTTGTTGCTGTTGTTGTTGTTGGTGATGGTGGTGGTGGTGGTGCTGCTGCTGCTGTTGTTGCAGCATTGTTGCTGCGGCTGCTAAACTACTTGGCAAAAGGCCAGCAGCAGCGGATGTTGCAGCAGCCGCCGCCGCTTGATTTGCGTGACTGCCCCAGACTAACAACTCACCGTAAGCAGAGCGACCGGCCGCACGGGTCTTGGCCAAATTTGCCGGCAGCATTACCTCCTTCGGCTGAGCCTTCTTGCACTCGACCTGTAACAAATAGAGACAGAAAGAGAGAGGGAGAGAGAGGGAGAGAGATACAGCGCACCAAAACCAGCAAAACAGAAGAGAAAGAGAGAGAGGGAGAGAGAAAGAGAATGTAGAGAAGAAAAAAAACCGTTAAGTCTCCGAGTTGGTGGTGCTGTGCGTTTCATTTCGCTACGCTTGACTTACCATTTTGTTGTTTATCTCATGGAAATGAATTTCACAAACTTTGTCTACCACATCTTCGCTTTGAAATGTAACGAAGCCAAAACCTGCAAAAAAGAAAAGAAGAAGAAGAATGAGTGAGATTTCGAATAAAAAGAAGAAAGGGTGATAGACAGAGAGACAGAGAGACAGCGAGACAGAGTGAGAGAGAGAGAGATAGAGGGAGTCCTGCGAGTAGGCAAACAAGTTTAAGAGCTGCAAAAATTGAACGAAATATGCTTTTGTGTCGAGCTCTCTGAGAGCAGCTAAATAATTTACTCAAGTGTCCAGACGGGTGGCCGGGGGGGGAGGGGGGTGGTGTAGCGGGTTCGCACCCCCACACCCAACATCAACATCAACACCGACCCGACTTGGCCCTTCATCTCTATTCTCTCTGACCCCAATCTGATGCAACCAACCAACCAACCAACCAACCAACCAACCAACCAACCAGTCAGCTAGCCAGTCAGCCCTCCTGCAGGGACACAAGTGCCAGTGGTGGCAGCGGGTGAGTAATTCAAACACTGGACGATGGCTCTGAGTTTACATAATAAACTTTATTCTTTGCTCACAGGAGGAGGACAACGAAACTCCTCTAAGGGAAGTGCTCGGCCTGAGCAATGGCTAAAGTTTTTCCAAACTAAAGATATATATGTACATATATATTCACATACATATATACGTATTTGTATGTATGTATATGTTGATCTGTTGAGGGAATATCTATTGCCTTGTCTTTTCGCTTATGGAAACTAAACTGGGAATTTTGTTAAACAAAACGATCAAAGAAATATGAAAGAAAGTCAAGTAAAGTGTAAGAATTTACATAGATAATGGATTTCCGATTAATATTAATCATATAAGTAGTTATATATCGTACACATTATACATTCACGCCTATATAATGAATTTCTCAGATATTTATACAATAAATTTCCATTCGAATTCTAACAATAAATATAGCTAAAAAGTTATTTTCAGTAATTATATACATAGATAAAATCGAGTTGGGGGCGTTGGTGGGCGGTGTCGTGGGGCAGGCCACATATTCAATTAGAAAAGATTCCCCCCCCCCTCTCATCGCTTTAAATATTTCAATTTTCATATATGACTAAGAAAGTGCAATTGGTATTCTCTTCTCTTCAGCTATTTAATTAAATTATACAATTCAAATATCAGATTTCCCTTCCACACTTTTCCTTCAAGCAATTTCCATTCGACTTCCCTTTCAACACACTCACACACACACACACACATCCACACTCACCAACACACATAAAGTTCGTTCAGTTCGAAGAGAAGATGGGGAAATTGGAGAGTTAATTGGAGAGAGAAAGAGAAAGAGAAAGGGAGAGGGAGTGTGTGTGTGAGGAAGGGGGAGAGTGAAGCTAGCAGCTAAGACGACGTTCCGCCACTTTTGGTCTTATCGAGGCTTTTCAATTAGCGCAATTGTCTGAGATTTCACATGGTCGAAAAAAAGGAAGAACCAAAAAAAAAAAAAAAAAGAAAAAATAAATGTGGCATGGAATTGAAGTAAGATGGTGGAGGGTGGGAGGGGGTTAAAAGGGCGTCTCTCTCTCTCTCTCTCTCTCTGTCTTTTGCCACTATGCAATTAGCAAGGCCAAGTGCAGACACCTGATGCCTGCCTTACCATCTAACCATCCCCCTCCCCCCTCCTCAACCACCCACCGTTGCCACCGCTATCAGGATCCTCTCTGGCATGCTCTTTGCTTAATGTTTGCCTTAGCATGCGGGCGGGACGGGCGTTTGTTGGGCGTAACTGACAAATTAGTTGAAACAAAAAACAGTAAACACGCAGGCTTATTAGAGAAAGAAAGAGACAAAGACAGTGAAAGTGAGGGTGGGAGAGAGAGAGAGAGAGATGGAGAGAGGTCGACATGTGCCAGGAGGCGGCAATAGCAGAAACAGAAGAAGCAACTTTTCTAGTAGGAGAACAAACGTGCGGGCTTCCATTTGCCATCTCCTACTCCTCATTCTCCTCTTTCTTTCACTATCTACTGCCATCTCCATATTCTGCTTCCTACATTTCTATCTCTTATTCTCTTTATCTCTCTCTCTCTCTCTCTGTGTGTGTGTGCGCGTGTGTGTGTGTGTGTGTGTAAATGTATCTGTGTGTCTGTTTGTTTTAATTATATAAAATTAGCGCACGTTGCAAGTGTTGCACGTAGAGTTGCTGCTGTTTGCTGCTGTTGCTGCTGTTGCTGCTTCTGTTCCTACTGATGGTACTTTTGCCTTTTAAGTCCCTCCACTCATAAATCAAGTTGTTGGAACAAATGAAGCTAAAGCAATTTTTGGACTAAGCCCCCACCACATTCCACACTTTGCTGCCATCCTCAGCCATCATACCAACTCACATACACACACACACACACACACACATACATGCAACTCAATCAAAAATGTATCTAGCTGGTAACAAATGCCACTAGCCAAGTTAGCAGAATGTCTAGTTAATTCTGTTGGAGCTTGTGCTACCTGCTGCTGCTGCTGCTGCTGCTGCTGCTGATTCTACTGTTGCTGCGGTCGCCATTTTTACCTGTCGAAAATTTCCCGCAGGACGAGGCGACGCCGCCGCCGACGACGACGACGACGACGACGATGATGCCGCCAATGGGCCATGAGCCATGGGCCATGAGCCATGGGCCACGGGCCACGGGCCACCAGCCATGGGCTATGGTTTTTGGCAACTGCAAAAAAATTGCACACTCATGCATGTTATTGCCAAGAAGCGGACAGAGATATATAGACACATCTATGGTGGTGGCATGAAATGCTATGCTAGACTATCGTAGGTAAGTTGCTCAGGGAACAAGACAAGGGGGCGATGAAAAGATTGAGGTAAGAGAAATTGGACTGCTCCTTTCTGCTGCCAGCTGTTATGACTGCGCCGCTTCGCTGCTGCTTGCCAAAAAGAAAAATTACAAAATTTTCAATTTTAATATTAGTGGCGGCTGGCAGCGCCAACTGCCAACTAACCTAAGGCCCAACGTCCCATACGTCCAAACACTCAACCACTCACAGTATAACCAAACATTGCACTGTACTGCACTTACCAAATCCACCGCCCGATTACCGTTCCATCACTGCTATTTCATGTCCCCTTCTCCCCATCCACTATATATCCCCCCCTTGTCTAACGTTTCTTATTTTTAGGGGTCCTACGACACACCACCCGCATCTGACTGCTTAGGCGGAGGGGGGGGTTTGTCGGTGGGTCTATCGGGCGCTCACGTTGTCTATGTCCTTGGCTTGCCAAATGAAATTCATAGCATACTTTTGGGCAATGTACAGTAAAAACCACTTACAAAAATAATGATATTTTTCTCTTATTTATTTCATTTTAATTTAAACACAATTTAAAACATTTTCATAAATTTCTCATACTATACGACAATCTGTTCAGATGGCAACATTTTATCTACACACTGCGAGTCATTCGATTAGGATCCACCCTTTCATTTAGTACCTTGAATTTTCTGATATATATTTCAATTCATGATGCGATGAATATACTATATACTGTATGATGAATTATTTTCTGTACTGCAGATCTAGTTCTTTGTCAGATTATTCATTTAAAAATATTTCTATATATATATAGATATAGTAGAGCTATTGTAATTCTTTGCCATCTGTTTGGGATAAATGGCTTAGTTTATTTTAAGCAATTCCCACTGTAATGGCAATTGTCGTTGCTGTTGTTGCAGCTGTTAGTACCGCCTGCCTATATTGTTTTATGGCATATTCATATATATGTATATACTTACATATATATATATATATATCTGTATAGTTTTCTCCATTTTTTTTCTTCTTTCCATTATTATTTTTTTTTGTTGGAGGCCACTTGCACTGCCAACAACTGTGTTACTGCTGCAATTTTCAATGACCAGGCCATACAGTTTGTACGTACATATTACATATATGTGCTCCAATGTCTGTCTAACTGTTGGTCGCTCTGTCTATTTGTCCCCTTGTCCGTCGTCTGTTTGTATGTCCGACTGCCTGTATGTCTGTCTGTCTGTCTGTCTTTCAGTCTGTCGCTGCACACATGATTTATGAATGAGTTACAAAGTTGCTGCCGTGTAGCAAACGGAGCAACCGAACGACGTCTTTTGCCCAACATTTCTTCTTTATTATAGTTTGAGCCTTACTTGTGTGTGAGCACAACACGCTGGCAATTGCCACGTAGTATGGAAGCCTATATACAAACATACATACATATATGTATACATATATATATATACATACATACATACAGATAGGTCCGCTCATGGATCGATAAAATGCAATTACAGGCATATCGCAAAAGTGCCAGTAGGCAGCACCAGAACCAGTACTAGCAGCAATACCAACAACAGCAACAGCAACAGCAATAGCAACAACACCAGCAGCAGGCGGGACCTGAGCGGAAAAAAAGGTCGTCCAATGTACAAAAAGTCATCGTCGTCGTCGTCGTCGTCGTCGTGGCAATGAAGGCTATGGCTACTACAACTAATACCCTTTGATTAACGACACACATTTTGCTATTGACTTGGGAGGATGGCCAAAAGGATGGTGGAATGGTATGGAATCGAATCGAAAGGAAGAGCTGGAGAAGTAAAAGAATGATGCGGGGTCTCCTGTGAAGTTGGCCAGTTGTTGGTTCAGCTAACTAACAATGTCTGCATATTTCATTATATATTGGATGTGTGTGTATGCGAGTGTGTGTGAGTGTAAATGTGTTCCGATCGACCCACGCAATTGTAATTTGCGCAAAAAAAATTGACATGTCCCTGGCAAAAAAGGAAAAGCAGAAAAAAAAAAAAAAAAAAAAAAAATAAATAAATAAAACAAAAAATAAAAGAAAAACGTAAAGAAAGAAAAGCGAATGAGCAGGCCTGGGGACTGCGGGCCTGCGGGACATGTCCAAAGGGGGGGAATGGAAAAGAGAAGCACAATTGAGGCAATGAGTCTTGTCAATAAGTAAAACGATTTGCTCATGCATTTTTTCATACGGAAATCACATGAAATGAGGCCACCAGAAGTTTGAAATGAAATTAAACCTTAAGAGCTGAAACAAATTGCTAGTCCTTACGGATATAATGCCCGAAGAATGGCACAAAGAACGCAATTATAGAAGCTAATGACAAATGTAAGTGTCTTGTACATATGTATATGTGGTATAGTCATCGATATATATATATAATATATAACATATATCTGATTCATTTACTTTTACATTTATATGGCTAACAATCGGTTAGGTTAATAGGAGTTAACACATGGCAAAGCGAATTGCAATTGTGGGAAAATCAAGCAAATGGAAAATAATAAGGACATCTGGTTAAATTATGTAAATACTATAACCGCAACTTTCTTGGAATTGACCGATTTATCGATTACCAAACTACATATTATCTATTAAGGAGACCATTCTAAAGTGAGATATTAATATAAATATAAATAGATCCATGGATAGGAAACATTATGGGTAGCTTAATGAAGACCTATTATACTGATATTCTCCAGTCCGAGCTCTATTGTGTGTAAAGTCATACCTAAAGATAATTTCACATGGGAAGGAAGACAGGGATATAGAAATATTTCTACATAAGATCATTGAAATGAAAATATATTTTCTAATTAATCTCCAACTGGATAAAAAGCGTTTCCTAAAAAATATATCAATTTGATGGAAACTATATGTTTCAATATTCGATTTCAGTTCGGTGATAGACAAGATCCCAATTCGATATGAAACTCTGAAAAACCTTTTCTTCTCTTGATCTAATAGAACAATTTTTTAGTTTCAACTAATTTGGTAAATTTATAATAAAGTGTAAAAACTCGTTAATTATATAAGAGAGACTCAACAGAAATCTGTTAAATGATGCATTTATAATAGTTAATTAGTTTGTTTAGTTGTAAATGATTTTATAGTATTATAGATTTTAAGCTGTGAGTGTGGGTGTGTGTGGGTTTGGGTGTTCTGTTTTTTCCATATCATCATTTTAAAATGTCTGTTTATTTTTATTAACTGGCTTTGGGTCTCTCTATCTCCCACTCTCTCTCTCTCTCTGTCTCTCTCTCTGTCTCGGATCTCTTTCATTTTTTTATGGTTGTTTCCTTTGGTTTTGTTGTTGCTCGTTCCAAGCCTTCGTTTTTTATGTATGTATGAGTATGACTGCATCATCATGCAGTTTTCAGTTCTCAGCATACTCCAGCGTCCAATTAAGCGAAATGTTCTGTGGGTTTTCCCCCACTCCACACACAGACACACACACACACATACACCATGACACTCCACGACATTCCATACTCCGCCACACTACCGCACTCTACATCAACCATTCCCTTCTTCTCTACTCTTCACATCTCATCTCTCTCTCTCTCTCTCTCTCTCTCTGTTCACCCTTGCTTATCTCGATGCGGCTTGGTGCACAGAAGTATGCTACAATTTTTTTTTATAGCGCACAAGCAAAAATCATGTTTCCTTATTCCCGTGTGCGTAATTTGAAGGGGGAGGCAGTTACAGGGGGAGCAGTGGGGAGGGGGGGAAGGGTAGTGAGGCAACAACCGGACAGTCGGTGGTGTCCAACAAAAGTTAACAATGTCAGTTGTTGAGAAGTAGCGCAGGCGAGATATTGTAGTGGACTATTGAAAGGTGGAGTGAGGGTGGAGATATGGAGTAACAACTATTGATGCATGTTTCCCCTTCTTTCAGTGTGTGTGTGTGTGTGTGTGTGTCTGTGCGTGTGTGTGTGAGACAAAGCTAATTACTTTTGGTCAGAAACATTGTTGGTTTTGGTGGACGCCTTCCAAAATGATCACATCAATCTTAATGTTCAGAGATCTCGGGTTGAACTCGCCTACACATACTCTTCTTCTACCTCCTCCTCCTCCCACATCCTTGGATACATGTCACATGTCAAATAGGAGTCGGAACCTGGTCGCAATGCGAAATTCGGCGCGTCATTTAAAACTTTAATAAGCAAAATTGACAATGACAACCGGGGCGAATGGGAGAAAGGGTTATGTAAGGGCAGCGTAGGGCATCAAGACATGGCCGGGCAGTCAGTCAGGCATTCAGGCAGTCAGTTACATGGACAGGACAACGCAATGGAAATGTGAACTCAGTCGTGCGCTCACAAGTTCGTGTAGCGGATGTACACTGGAGATTTAAGCCTTTTGGCCGGACCCAGTTAACCAGCCCATAGCCTCCTCACTACACACGCCACTATCGCAACGTATCTCCCCTACCACCCTCCCCTCCCTCAATCCCTCCCTCCCTCACCCCATACCCCCTTCCACGAGTATTCTACCGTTCCGCGCCCTGTCAATTCCCCTTGGGACCATCGCCACCAACAACATTCCATCCTCTTATATATGTGTATGTGTGTGTGTGTGTGTGTCTGTGTGTGTGTCTGTGTGTGTGTGCCCTTATATCCGGTTGCATTGGCAGGTAATCTTTTTGGGGGACTCTCTACAACATCCTACATCCTGTTGCCTGGCCATTTTAATGCCTTAACATGAGAGGGCAAACGCTTTTAAAACTGTATTAGCTCTTTATGCTATTGCACACACGCAGAGATAGACGGACATAAGTATTTGTATCTGTGTATATGTACATACATATATCTCTCTCTCCATATCTGTGTCTATCACATATTGTACATTTGACATTGTTCAAATGCTAAGCTTTTCGCACTTCCGGCCTCAGCGTCTTCTTCATCATTTTCTATTTCTTTTTCTGCATCGTTAAAGTCCGGATACGGCTTCGTATAATATTGTACATATTATATAAGCATACACACATACATATGCACATATATACACACATATATGTATATATACTCATACTTATGTATGTGTGTATTAATAGCTATATTCACAAACAGATATTAGCCTCTATTTGTATTACTCTGCCCCATTTGCTGCATGTTTCTACATCAAATTTTGTTGATAGACCATGGAAAGTAAATTTTTTCAATATACATATATACTCTCCTACAGAAAGGATATATCCGAGATATTTTCAATTTTTAATGTCAGAATGTTCAGAAGGTTTTATTAAAGTTTATTTGCGTTGAAAATCGTTTGCAAAATGTTCGACCAAGGGATATCGTATCCTTGCAAAGACCTCAACTTTACAAGGCTCCAATTCGGAAAATTTTTGGCCGATTTTGGAAAAGTCTGCCTTTATTTGCTTCTTAGAATATCAACTTTTAATTGGCATAAAAATTTTTAGAATTTGCGAAATTCATTTTTCATCCGATTTTTTCAATTTTTAACGATGTTACCCCTGTCAAAATTTTCAAAAATCCGAAAGAAATTTTTTTTTCAATTATCAAAAAAATTTAATGGCATTTGAAAATATGAAAGATAATAATAAATTTAAGACAAATATTTTTGAAATCAGTTGAAAATTGACTGAGTTAGAGCTTAGGAAACTTGTGAATTTTAAAGAAAATTTTGACATGGAAAATCGCCTCTACCAAAGGTGCCTCTCGCAGAAATCGAATATTCTTTATATGTATATAGTAACTGAAGAATTGAAATTCGTATTTCGAAAATAGAAGAATTCGTTTTGAAACTGAAGAGTTTTTAGTTTGAAAATGTCCAAGTTTGGATGTTGCGTGTTGAGATATTGAACTTCTTGCTTAATATAAACTCTAATTAAATTAACTAGTTAACTTCTCTCTCAATTAGTTTTTCAGACTCTTGTTTTTAAATCAAATGGTTTTGTTGTTTTTTTTTTTTTTTTTTTAATTTGAGTTTTTTATTTGTGAAGAACTACTCACCTCTGTGCCGATTAGTTTGCTTGTCAAACATTAACATGGCGTCCTCGATCTGTAAATATATAAAAGAAAATGGAAAATTATAAAGTTTTTGTTGTAATTTTGAAGAATAATTGTTTTTCTCTTTGTTGGTTTTTTTTTTTTTTTATTTTGCTTTTGTTTTTGATGAAGGCAAACTCAATTAATGGCCTGAAGAAATGGTTGGGCAGCAGCATCACAGAGACAAAACTGCTGCTAATTGCACACATACTACATAGAAAGAGACTGAGACAGAGAGACAGAGAGAGAAAGAGTAAGTGTGTGAAAGAGTTGGAGAGAGAGCGATAGAGAAGAGCAGCGGGTGGATGTGTTGAAAAAGTTTTGCCCATTATGGCGCAAAAGAACTTATAATGATAGTTGACTGTCAAACTAACCAGCGAGTGAGTCAGAGTCAGCGAGCTGGCCAGCGAACTAACTGACTAACTAACTAACTAACTGAACTGAGCTGACTTTGGGACTACTGGCTCATTATGTTGCCGCTAACTGGTCTGGGACTCTGATGCTATGCAACTGTGCAATAGCAACAGCAACAGCGGGGGGTGTGTCCGGGGTGGGGTTTTTGGCCAGGCCATGATAAAGTGACCAAGTGACTAGTCGACTAGCTGACTGATTGCCGCATTGAATTGAATGGAATGGAATGCTATATTTTTTTTCTACTTGGTCATTTGATGTTTTTTTTTTTATTACATTTTTCGTTTATTTTTTTTTTCTACCGTTTTTCGTTTTTTATAATTGAGACTTTAAATGACAGAAAGTATGTGTGTGTGAGAGAGAGAGAGAGAGAGAGAGAGAGGGAGATAGTTAAGTGCGGCGAAAGTTGATCAAGTGATTTAAGTACGCTTCAATTATCGAATTGTAATCAATGAATGACAAAAATGTTGCACAAATTGAAAAATCTTCTAATTTCCATCCATTGGAATAATGATTAAAAAAAAAAAAAATTAATAAAATAAAAGGAATATTTTATTAAACATAAAATTGTTATATTAATTGGTTTATCATTGTTACAGAATTTCGCAGATGAAATGCGATAATTACGTTTAAATGATCAAAAAATATTTTAATTTTCAACTTTGTTTAATATTGAATAAAGTTTCTAAATGAATTTTTAATTAAATTTTAACCAAACTTTAACTAGTTTCATTCTGTATAAACTTAAATAATAGTTACAAAAGAAAATATGTCTATTATAATTAAAAAATAATTGATATCTTAAGTTAATTTTAGACGTTAATTGGCATTTGGTTTTTCAACATTTTCTTGTTTTTTTTTTTCTTCTTTTAAGCAATTATTCTTAATTTACTTTATGTCTGTGTGTTGTTAGCTTTCAATTTTCTGCCTGCCATTCAATATTATAATATGACAGACCTTTTATCTGATCACAATCTCTCTCTCTCTCTCTCTCTCTATCTTTTTTTGTGTCTCTCTGTCATTTTCTCACTCTATCACTCTCTATCACTCTCTGTTTCTATCTCTCTTATACTCTTCTTTCGTGGTACTGTGCTAATTGCACTTTTCTTGTCAAAGTTTTCTTTTGCGGCCTTTAATGAGCTTCAAACTGAAGGCTGACGCTGACGCTGACGCTGACTCTGAGATGACTGAGACTGGAGCTGAGACTGGGACTGAGACTGAGTCTGAAGCTGAGGCTGACCCGCTGCTGTTGTTGGCAGTAGTGGCTGCTGCTGTTGCTACTGCTTATGGGCCATTGATTAAAACTTAATCAATGCGCTTAAGGGCAACTGGCAACTCCTGTGCATTGTAATTAAAACTGAACTGAGAAGAACGGAGGCGGCCTTATAAAAATTAATTAAGCTTGCACCGCAGTTTACGCCTCCCCCCTCTCTCATCACCCCTTCCAACCAACTTCCTCTACGAGTTGCTGGTGTGTTATTGCTGTTGCTGTCGCTGTTGTTGTTGTTGTTCCTGTTCCTGTTGCTGTTGTTGTTGTTCACGCCTCGCATTTCACATTTCGCAGCTCTTCAAGTGCAGCCGTCGATGAAACCAACTACAACATTGTTTTTCAATTAACAATCAACAACAATGCCGCAACACAATGCAAACGAACATTTATACATATATATAAGGGGATGCGGTGAATGTCGAAGGGGGAGGGGGGGGAGGGAAGGAAGGAGGGTATGTATATACAAGCAGAGTAAGAGAACTGGGTAAAACAGGAAGGAATAAAGGAATGAAGGTTACACGCGCCAAATGACACAAAAATTGCCAGCTCAGGTGCAGCCAATGTGAGAGAGAGGCTAAAAAGTATGGTAAGTTGATGGTGATAGAGGGGAGGGGATGGGGGGGCCTTATTGCGATTGCAATTGCAATTGTTGTTCATGTTGTTGTTGTTAATTAAGCGCTGCAACTGCTGTTGCTGTTGCTGCTGATGCCACGCCCACTTTGGCCACCAGACCGCCATACTGACTGTCATAATTATGGCTTTCTCTCGGTGTCTCCCCCCCCTCTCTCTCTCTTTTAGGCTCTTCATTCTGCTTCTTCTTTATTTTTGTTGTTGTTGTTGGCCTCGGCTTGGACTGGCAACTCATTATGTTCGTCGGGCAACCGCAAACTTTAATTCTATTAGCAAACGTTAAATGTATACTACCCAACACACTGCCTAAAGAGAAAGAGATAGAGAGAGAGAGAGAGCGAGCGAGAGAAAGATAGATACCAGAAGGGGCCAATGGCGGTATGAAGGGGGGTGATGGGGTGGCCGGTGGGTCGGTGACAACTGCTACTGCTACTGCTGCCACTAACAAGCAGGCGCTGGGTAATTTTATTTAAATCTGAATTCATTAATTCGTCATAATCCCCAATCATTGCGCCGCCTGGCATTGCCGAGAGTACGAGAGTCTAACAGAGCTGAGCAGAGTAGACCAGAGTAGAGCAGAGTATAGCAGAGCCAAGAGGAGAACTTCAAAAAGCCATCAACGACAGACGTTGCCCAATCTGTCGCCTCCCATTCTCAATCCTCAATCCAAAAACTTTGTCATCCCTCTGCCCGACTGGTAGCCTGCCTGCCTCTGCTTGCCTACACTCCATCCACCTTCGGCCTTTCTCTTCTTCTCATCTAGAGCAAAAGCCATGCCATTCATTTGGCTCATTTTGTGTATAAAAATGCTGCCCGCGCGTTGGAAACGGCGACGCTTCATTATCGTAATCGTTATATAAAACAGCGGGCAGACTTCAGACTACAGACTATAATACAGACGACGACTACGACGACTACAACGACTACAAAGACAGACAGACATTCACTGCGTGTGTGTCTGTGTGTGTGCGTGTGTGTGTGTGTGTATGTGTGTGTGTGTGTATTTTTATGCGTTTTGTGGCACATAATGTGCTCAGAGCAACTGTCCTAGACGAGAGGCGGCAACTGGCTCTGCTTTTGACATTAATGAATGTAAGTAACCGACAAAAAGTGCTGCGGGTGATTTTTATTTATGCTCAACACTCATACAACCAACCATTCATTCCCTCACCCAACCATCCTCCATCCATTACCACACACCCACCCACCCACCACTCCAATCTGCTACCACTCGACTAGAGCAACTTAAAAGCAGGCATAGGACAGGCGGGGAGGATTGGTCAGGGTCATATGGTAGAAGAAGAAACACTTTCTCCTACCACTACTATTACACGCACACACACACACACACGCACACATACACAAATATCTAACATTTGTCTATTTGTACCTAAAATTTATCATTCCTTTTTTTTTTTTTTTTTTTTGGTTTGTTGTTTCGCTTTTTTGGGAATCCTCTCTTTTTCACTAAATAGAGACATTAATTACTTTGCCCAGTGGCTGTAAAACTTGAAGGAGCAGTTTGACAGGCATTCTCTAAATTTAAATTAGTTTAATTGGAATAAATCTTAAGAAACTTCAAATCAAGATTGTTGCATAATTAATTGAAAATTGAAAGTAGGCAAGGATTAAAGTTAACAAATGGGGAAAAACAAAAACAGGAAAAAGGGAATTTAAATTAAAGAATATTTTTTATATTTTAATCAGTTGAGAGTGTTGAATTGAAATTAAAGAGGATTTTCTACTTAAAGAAACCTTTTGCTTAAATAATTAAATTTTCTTCTCAAATCAGAGGCTATATTAATTTTACACTTGTCTGTTAAGCCTTTGTTTTAATTAAATAAATCAAAAGTTAATAGATTTACTTAAAGTAAATATATTTCATTTATAATTTGTTTAAACTTTAGATAACTTTCGCTACAACTATGTAGATATGTTTATAAATTGCCATATTATATAATTGAGTAAAGTTGCTTAAATGGCATTAAAATATTCATTCTTCTGACACTATTCGCTCACACACACACACATCCACACAGATAAACATATACATAGATAGATATATAGATATACATATGTATCTATAAAGATGATTTTTACTTTTTTCACTTTTTCATTCATGTTGAACTTTTTGTCCTTAAATCGTTAGCGTTGACCAGCAAAAACAACAAAAGCAACAACAACATCATCATCATCATTAACTTTTACATCATTGGGATCATCATTAACATTTTAGTCGTCTCTAGATATGTCTACTTTCATTTTTGGTATTTTTTTCTTGTTCTCTAGAGAAAGAGATGGAATAAACTCTCAGCCCAACTTCTAACTGGATAATTTGCAGTAATTCATCTTGCTGGCGGTTTATGCTCACTCTCTATCTATATCTCTATCTTTATCTCTATATATCTATCTCTCTTATTCTAAATTTAAACTCATCTCGTTCATTCAGATCCCTCCTCCCCTCCCTCTCTATCACCATATCTATTCCTGTGCCTTCTTTTGTCTCTATCTCAGTCTCTCAGTTTCTGTATCTGTCTCAACTTGATTGCGACAATTTATACGGCGTCAGGGGCTTGTCAGGATTTGGTTTGGATTCTTTTTTTTTCTTTTGTTTTTTTTTTTTTTGTTTTTGTTGGTTGTCTACTGCTGCTGCGGCTGCTGCTTGTAAAAATTGAAAATTTCCTTCACACAGAGAAAATTTTTGTTTTAAAGCTTTCAACTCGAAATAGTTATAAATCTAATGATGTCTTGCCAGAGACTTCGCCTCGACAACTTCACTTACTTATTTTATTCTATTCCATATATTTTTCTCTCTCCCCTTTTTTTTTCGTCTGTTTTTTTTTTCATCTTTTTTTTTTTTTTATTTTATTTTATTTTTTTTTTGGGGGCAGAGAACAAACTTTTTGTTAACGCTGGACGTGTATGCCAGAGTGGAAAGGGGATGAGTGAGGGGTGGTTGGGGGGGGGATGACAAGGAATATATGGTTAGGTGGAGTAGCAGTAAAAGGAATATCTTTCAAAAAAACTTTTGGCTGGGCGAGACAGCAAGGAAAAAAAAGAGACCAAACTAACAGTTCTTATATATGGCATGTATATCGGATGTTGATGGCAGTGTGTGTGTGTGTGTGTGTGTGTATGTGCGTGTAAGCACATGACTGCGTGTGGTTGAAATATAGATAAAGTTTATTTTTTTACTTTCTTTTTTTTAAGCTGGTATTTATTACATATATTTGGCTGTAAGTAGAATTTAACTTTGCTTTTTTGCAAGCTAGCGACACATAAGAGAGAGATTGAGAAGTGCAAAGGAAAGAGAGTAAGGGAGATAGAGAGGGAGAGGGAGAGAGAGAGAAAGAGTTTGTGTGTGAATGAGAGGCAAAGAGCAAGAGCTGCAGTCAAGCGAAATGTTTGTGACAAATTTGCAATCAAAAAAGCATCAATTGATAGAATGGATGACAGACGAGAGGGGGGAAAAAAACGAACTACACATACGCGCTAACGCACAGACACACACACACACACACACACACACACAGCAGACACATGCATATGCACATTAATGAGGCACAGAAACACATACACTTACAGTGGCAGCAGTGGTTATATATTTCAATTAAAAAAGGATTCCATTTATAATCCCAGCAACTTGATTTGTTATGCCAAACGAGAGGCAGCCAACCGGAATCAAAAACCCACAACATTAGCCCCAACGCAAACGCAAACGACGATGTCGACGTCGACGTCGACGTTGACGTTAACGTTAACGTCGTAACGTCGACGACTGAAACGCAAGTATGAATATTAAATTCTGTATAGAGAGTTGAGCAATTAAGTGTACCAAAACAGAAAGAGACACACACACACACAGAGCGAGAAAGAGAGAAGAGAGGAAAGAGGAGACATAGCATATGTAGAGTGACTAGCAAATGATGGGGGGGTGGGAGGGGGGAAAAAGAAAGCTTTTGCATACTTCATGGTCCATGCCCTTGGCTTAGTGCTAGATCAACTATTAATGGGAAAAAAGGGGCACACAAAACAAAAAAAAAAAAAAAAATAAGAGAACAAGAACGAACGGAATAAAAGAACCAACGAACAAAAGTAAGAAACGGCAACAACAACAACAACGACAACTAGAAATAAAGTATGATGAAACGTCTAAAACGTCGCAGAACGAGTGAAATTTGATAGATAGAATACAGAATAAGTGAAACTGGAATGGAAAATGAATGAAGACAATGAGCAGTGGAACGATGAGCAGGAGGAGGTAGCAACGCACATAAAAGTGCCCTTTGCAGTCCATGGTCATGGACATTCGAATCGGTTTAGAAAGAGAGAGAGAGAGAGAGAGATAAAGAAGGGAGAGAGAAAAGAGAGAGATTGAGACAGATATAAGGATACACTCCACGTACGTTATTAGATTACTTTAGTTTTTGTGTTAAGTCACAAGGCCCTTAATTCTATATGAATTTTGATCTAAAACTTGTAGGAATTTGCCACTTTAAGAATATAAATCATTAAGTAACTGATAACTAAACAATTTACAATGTTACCTCACCTCTATATAACAAATAATTATTGTTATTAAGATAAGCAAATATAAATTGTAGGAATTTGCATATGCTAAACTGTAATGATAAAACAATTTGGAGTTAATTTAGCTTAAAGAAAAGTTAGATCAATTTATTTAGATTTGAATCAATTGAAATGGCAACTAGCATATACTATATATATATATATATATATATATATATATATATATATATATATATATATACTATATACATATATATATAGCTATTTGTGCACATTACTCCAAGAGATTGTCTTCAGTTTTTGCAAACAAAGTAACCTAAATGAAACTAATATATGTGCATATATGTATATAGATATACATAAAAGACATCCTTTCAATACGATTGCAATTCAAAATTCATATATGTAATTGTAATAATGTAAATATCATTTCAGCTTCTCTATTCAGTTGAAAAGTAATCAAATCCAAAACAAATTCCACTATATAAGGTAATGATGTGGTATCTGTAGTTAAACCTTCTCTCTAACATTTACCCCCACCACCACTTAATAATCATCATTTCAACTTCATTTCTAACAATTTGTCTCAAATCTAGAGAGAGAGAGAGAGAGTGAGAGAGAGAGCGAAAGCAAGGGGGGGTTGGTGGACAAAAAAGAGATAGAGAGTGTGCATGTGTGTGTGTGCAAGTGCGAGTCAGTTGCAACAATGGCACAACAAATGAGCAAGCGATTTGCAATGTCGTCATCTCCCCCGGATAGTCGACAGCAATTCTGGTTACACTAGACAGTAGAGAAGAGAATAGAAGAGAAGCGGGAGGGAAGAGGGGTTTGCCGTGCCATGGCATGCCGTGCCGTCCCGTGTCGTGTCGTGCAATGCAATGCAATGCAGTGTAGTGTAGTATAGTGTAGTGTAATGCTCATCCTTTTTGTTAGTGCCCTGTGGCCACAGCTTATCTCAGTTTCATTACAGTTATTCTTGTTGTCATCAGTTTGCCATGTGGCACAATGTTTCTCAGATTCCTTCTACTATATCTACTTTTCCACACTACTTACATACATTTTCTACTTCTTAGCAAGGGCAACACTTCCGTTGCGCGCTGCTTGAAATAAAAACGCAACAAAAGCGCACATACACTGACATACAACACAACAATAACACTAGCAATAGCAATAGCAATAGCAACAGCAACAACAACAGCAACAGCAACAGCAACAACAACATAAGCAACATCTAAATGCAATGCCATTGAAAAAAAAAGAGAAAATGCAAAAAAATGCAAGTTCCGTGGTAGGAAAAATACATAATATAAGCGTAAGCGTCGATTTGTGTAAAAGAGGTGGTACACTTGCTTGTAGCATGAGGTGAATGGGGGGGGCGTTTCTGTTGGGATGGTTTTTAGGTTTGCTTGAAGGAAGGCGTGGCAATGCCAGCTTCACACTTGAACACGTTCACTGCCTGCAGGCTCACTCTATTTCGTTCAATCCGCTTCTCTCTTTTTTTTTTTTTTTTTTTTTACCCTTCTTCCGTTTTTTGCTCTTGCTTCTTCTTGTCGATTTTCCTTTATATCTTAAGCCAGCGCTTAAAAGTATGCTACAGTTTTCTATGTTTTTTTTTTTTTGCTTTTTTGCTTTTCTGTGCAATTGCAATTGCTCCTTAAAAGGTTCTTTCTCAACCGATTTTCTTACATTTTTCGGCAATCGAATGGCATGATTATTTGATTATTTTCAGAGGTTTTTCCACAAGCACACAAAATTGATTTTCCTATTAGATAGATGGTCACAGCTGGTGCTGGGTATGTATGTAGTATATAGATCTCTATCTGTCGCTTTTTATAACTGGTATCTGGTAATCTGGTTTTGGGTTTGGGTTCGGGGTTTGGATTCGGGGTCTGGGTCTGGGTCTCAGCTAGTCTGGTTTGTCTGCCATTCGGTTTGGTTTGTGATTTATTAGTTTCGTTTTAAACAATTTGCGGTTAGGCATTGACAATGTTCTATAGTCTATGTTAAATAATAAATAAATGCATATACAAATGTTATGTGTAGTATATGTATGTATATGTACGCATGTATATATATATATATATGTACATATGTCTCATGATATATATGCGAAACATAAAATTCCATCAGAAAATTTGTTGAGAGTGTAGGTGGTAGAGGGAACAGCAACAACTTTTCTGGGACCTGTTTGGGGTTGGGTCACTACACAACCCACTCACACTCACACTCATACTCTTACACTCACACTCAGACACATACACACTGCATACAGTGTGCATTTCGGGTAGAGTCCATAGTCCGTAGACCATAGTTTGGCGGTGACGTTTTTGTATAATTAATTTTTCTTGTTCAGTGGTTTTGTACAATCAACATTCGATGTAAAAACATTCGCAAACAACTGGCAAACGCATACAAGCGCACTTAAAGCGACACACACACACACACATACATACGAGTGAGTGTATGCACATGCACATACACAGAGCTAACGAAATGCCACCGCAGGACGAGATGGTAGTTGGAGAAAAAGGATTCACTCACTCACTCACTCTCTCTCTCTCTGTCTCTGTCTTGCTCTTTCTGTCTCTCTCTCTCTCTCTCGGTTCCTCTGTTGCTTGAATATGCATGCGAAAATGTTAAAGCAAATAAGAAAAGAGTGTGAAAACGAGCAGCTTGCCATGTAAACAAGTAAACCAATAAGTGCAGTGTATGAGTGTGTGTGTGTGTGTGTGTGTGTGTGTGTGTTTGTATGTTCCTCTTCTCTTTCTGTATGTGTGTGGCTTTAAAACTGACCAACTAAATCCTTCAGCTTTAGCTTCAGCTTCAGTTTCAGCTCACAGTTTTAGCTTCCGAAATTTTGTATATCCCCACCATACCTCATCCCCCCCCCCCCTGGCCTTTGCCAGTTTTTTCCTCTTTTTTTTTCATTTTGGCCAGGACAAATAAAACATACAAAATAAATACCAGCACACACACACACACACAGAAAGAGAGAAAGAAAAAAGGAACCAAAATGAAAATGAAAAAAAGATGGTTTAATGAATTACGCGTTTTTGTTGCTGCTGCTGCTGATGTTGTTGTTTGCTGCTGCTGCTGCTGCTGCTGTTGTTGTTGTTGTTGTTGTTGTTGTTGTTGTTGCTTTTGTTGCTGTTTATACAATTTGTTTACCCAAAGCGTGACGCTTAAATGCTAAATAATGCAAATGTAAATGCCAGGGCAAATTGTTTGAGTTTGTTGTTCTTGTAGCAAGTATTTGCCTTTGCCTTTGCCTTTGCCTTTGCCGTTGCCTTTGCCCTTGCCCTTGCCTCAGTCCTTTCTCTCACACCCCCCTCCTCCTCCTCTCATCACTTTCTCCCCCATACCATTCCCATCTAACCTACCATCCCTTCCAAAACGCTGATTACAAAATCATTTAAAGGGCATTCCCATAGTCGACTGAATCTTCTGCCTTTTCTTTGCTTCTTTTCTGCATTTTCGTATTAATTTTCCTTTTCCTCAATAAACATGAGCAAAATTAACATATTTTTTTCCTTTTGTTTTGTACTTTTTCTTTTTATTTGATTTTTCTTTTTCTTTTTTTTTTGTGTGTTCTCCCTTTGTTTGGTTGATCGAATCGAATTTTTTGGTAAGATTTTACAATTGTACTGTGGAGCAAAGTAGGGTCAACATAGGACCAAAATGCAAATTTACACAAAATATTTATCGCAATGATTTCTTATACATACATATATGTATATATATATATATATATATTAACATCATACAGGAATTGTATCTGCTGCATAAGATTAGTTTTATTAATTAGATTAATAATTAATAATTAGAATGTGGACATCTTCAGTCAGTCAGTTATTGTGGCCCATGGTGCAATTGGTCAAAAGTTTTCTTTCTTTAAAGAGAGAGAAGAAAGGCGACACAAGTCTGAGAAATAAGTGGCGTGGGGTAAAGAACGGTGAGGGAGGGAGGAAAAGAGGGAGGAGGAATGGAGGAATCGTTTCTAACTTATGATTCGCGAAAAAATTACATTAGAATTGCAAATGGGCGGCGGCGGCGGCGGCGGCATTTTCGGCAGGCTAAATAAATGTTAAGTGAGGGGCGAGAGAGGCTTACATAAGGGAGGCGGAGTAAAAGTACAAGGAGAAGGTGGAGGGGAGGGAGCAGAAGAAGAAGGAGGAATGGTACCAGCAGGATGAGAACAAGGAACAAGGAGAAGAAGGAGTCAAAATTGTAGCTGGTATTGGAGGTGGGAAGCAAAAGAAACAACAAACAAACGAACGAACAAACAAACAAACAAACAAGCAAACAAACTTTCAACATTTATGACAATAACTTCTTAAATGCTGTGTCCTGTCTGTGCTACACATACGGATAAAAGGACATGCCCATGCAAAGATGGGAGCATATAAAATGCGAGATGGCGAATGGCGGGCAGAGAAAGCTGGTCCCTGGCGTTGAATTGAATTACTTTTGTGCCAGTTGAAATTTCAATTGCCCAGGACGATGCATACATATGTGCGCTGCTCTATAACGGTAAAGCGGAGGCAGAGAATCTCTTTTTGGCCCATATGCAATAGCAATGGCAGTGGCAATGGCAATGGCGAATTGCATGCTGGCCGGAAACGGAAATGCAGGCTGCCATTTTAGCACATGCAGAGAGCAAAAGCAAAACGGACGGAGGCTGAGACACCATCAAACGGGAAAGGATAAGAGAGAGACAGAGACAGAGAGAGAGATAGAGATAGACAGGAGGAAGAGAATGAGCATCAATTGCGGGAGGATGCGGATGGTGTGGAAAAAGTATGGGGAATGTAGGATCTGGGGTGCAGGGTGCAGGGTGCGGAGTGGCGGTGGCATACAAATGAGGCGTTGAATAATTGAAGACATAAATTCGCACTTGCACAAAAACTGCCTTTTTTATTATTATATTGTTGCCTGAGCTTTTGGCTTGGGCTTTTCGTTCGTTCGTTCGTTCGTTGGTTTTTTTTTTTTTTTTTTTTGCTTGCTCCCGATGGCATCCGGTAAAGGCCCTTGCCTCCGTTTCCCAATTCACTTTTCATTCTTATATATTTTGCATTCGCTGCTTTCTCTCTCGCTCGTCCATTTCTTTTACGTTCTATCTTTCTCGCTCTTTTGCAGCATGTTTAATTCACAATCTCGGGCAGAGCTCAACGGCGACCTACCTGGGCCACCTTTGCACTCAAGTGCGCAGTCAGAGCCAAAAACGCCCACGACCAGACCAACAGGACGGACTTGGCCTTTCCTTTACCGCTTGCCACTACCTTCCCCTGCTATCCCGCCCCCCTCCCTCCTACTTACTTCTCCCATCTTCATCTCACTGCCACTTTACTATGTTCTGTTAGCTGGCTGGCTGGCTGGCTGGCTGGCGGACTGGCGGACTGGCTGGCTGGCTGGCTGGCTGGCAAGTTGTGACCCTCAGCTGGAACAGCATCAGCAGAGAGTTGCTCGTTTAACTTTCATGAAATTATAATTTGCTTTGTAATTCGAGCATCCTTAGCAGCAATAGCGACCCAGGGCCAACAGCAGCAGCAGCACAAGCACAAGCAGGAGCAGCAGCAGCAGCAGCAGCAGCAGCAGGAGGACAAGACCAAGACCAAGACCAAAAGCATATAACTACACATTGAAAATATTTTAATTAACGAAAATTGTTCTAGAAGTTGTTTTTAGATGGCCATAGCCAACTTTAACTGCCTCAAAAATGGAAACGGACATGAACATGGACATGGACTTGGATTCTCAGTCTCAGTCTCAGTCTCAGTCTCGGTCTCGGTGTCGGACTTGGACTTTGAGACGTCGGGACTCTCGACAGCAGTGGAAAAACCAATCCCATTTAGAAATATCTCTTAGCAAAACCCACTGCCAAAGTCTTAGTATGAAAAATATTAAGCAGCTGCTTTCCTCGCACACACAAACACACACAAGCATACATACACACACACACACACACACATATCCTCAAAGAGAAAGTAGTACATATATCTTACTTATGCCCTGGCAAAGATTAAAAGTTTTTCACTAGAAGTTTTTACTTGCCTAAGCTGTAACATCTTTGTATGTATGTGGGCGGGACAGTTGTTCCCAGCTAACCACCCCCTTACGTTCCGTCCCTCCTCCAATCCACTGTCACATACCACCTTACCATTTTCCTCTTCCCCTTTCTACCAGATCCATGCCCATTCACGTTTTCCATTCTCCATTCTCATTCAATTTTTTTTTCTTTTTTTTTACTTCTCTTTTCTTTTTCTTTCATTTTTTTGTGTGTGTGTATGGATGTGTGTGTGTGTGTGTGGATGTGTGTGTATAACCCGCTCAAGTTGTGTTTGGGGCTTGCCACAAAATGTGCCCCTCCCCAAACGGTCGGCCTATATGTGTATGTGTGTGTGTGGGTGGGTGGGTGTGCGTTTTGGGTCGTCGGAATCTTCCTTTTGAAAATCCAAAATCGATATTAATTAAATTTTAAAAAAAAAAAAAGAAGAGAAAACCAAAATATATATATATAAAAAAAGAAGAAGAGACGAAGCCTAGTTAAAAGAAAGTGACAAAGTTTTTGCGGCAGCTTATTAAAAGTGATGACAAGTTCCATAAGAGATAGATAGAGAGAGAGAGAGAGAGAGAGAAAGAGAGAGAGTAAAAGTGGGAAGAGATTCTGGTCTTTCATAATGGAGATGCAAGCAAGTTTCATCTTTTTGGCAAATGTTTACTGAACCTAGACAAACTTGCTTGTCTTTGCAGCTTAAAATTGATGATAAGTGAGCTAATCTCTTGGGCCTAAACAAACTGCAACAATTTAATGGACCATGGGCCATGGGCAAGGCAAAAGTGGTAAAAGGAAATTGTTAAAAAAAGAAAGAATGGAATGAATGCACACGAAATGGTAATAGTATTTTTTTACCGATTCGAGGAGTTAGCATAATATTGAAATGTATTATCAAAAGATTGTCTCAATATTCGGAATCATTATCTTTCTACATATTTAAATCGTATACAATTTTAGTATGAATTTAAATTCTTTTTTTTTATATTTATTCGTTTGTGATTGTGTGGTAGTTATTGGTTCTATTGACTTTTGCGGTTGATCAATTATTTTAAGTGATACGCTTAAATTTCCATTCCCGCTCTCGATCTTCAAAAGCCAATTCAGATTGGTTTGGTTTGGTTTGGTTTGGTTTGGGTTTGGTTTGGTTTTGGTCTGGTATGTCCTCGTCCTGGCTGTCCTTTTGGGCAGCCACTGAATAATTAAAACTCAGCCGACTCATACAGTTGGCACACCAAAAGTGACAGCCTCAACTGCTGTCCCATTCTCTACTCTTCCTCCCCTCCCTCCCCCATCCAGCTTCACATTTCTCTTCCCCGTATGATGCCCTCTCCAATTTCAATCGGCAGTTCCATTTCTCAGCCTCTCATTCTGTCTGTCAGCTTCAACTATGTTCGCTTTGGTTTTTATACGCACTGAAATTCGTTTTTCTTTTTGTTTTCCTTTTTTTTTTCTGTTATTTTCTGTTTTTTTTTTTGATTTTCTTTTTGTCGGGTAGAATGATGTTGACACTGCCGAAATATTCCTCGTTTTCTCTCTCTCTCTCTCCCTCTTTCTCTTTCTCTCTATCTGTCTCAGCTCTTATTTGTTTTGTTCTTGGCCCCGACCACCGCGTGCAGCATTCAACGCCCACCACCATCGCTCAGTGCCGCCCATTGCCGCCCATGCCTCATGTTTGGCGAGTGATTTATTTGACTGACACTTTTTTTCTGCGTTGATTGCATCGTAATCCCAACATAATGAGTACTGTTATATTTCATGGCCATTTTCGTTTCCCCTCCAAATGAAGTAGACAATTTTTCAAAAACAAAGACGCAGCAGCAAAACGGACCATGGGTCGGGTTGTCCGGGGGCAGGGGGCGAGCGAGTGAGCACGGCAGAGGGTGGAGGAGTTTCTCTGTTATTCATTGTGCATGTGGCACACGTAGGCGGCAGCACTAGTGCCAGGCAGCGCCAACGGTGGCCACTTGAGGGGACTCAAATTTCCATCATTTGTTCGCGTCATCATCAGCAGTAGCAGTTGTAGTAGCAGGAGCAGGACCAGGACCAAGTGTAAGAGCAGCAGAAGTGGCAGGCTTTTGTCTCGCCTCTTAGGCACACCTACATCTCCCCCCTCTCCCCCTTCACAAATGTGTAAAACCTACATTTATTTCGGTTACGTTTCTTAGAAAATCAGAATTCCTTTTCCTGGTAGGTCCTTTTTTCTGTTGCTGCCAGTTTAGGGCCTAAAGGATCAAGCTATACAAAAATGAAAGAAACTGTTGAAGGACCCATTCTATGTATATGTTAAACAGATGCGAACACTTTATGCTGTGTGCCAATTAAAGCTAGGATCAAAGGATCAAAGGAAGGAGAAATATATTTCCAATGGTGCCAATGATACGGACCTTCCATGGAGAGAATTGTATGTCCATATTGGTGTCATACTTAATATCTGTTAACAAATTGACCATGAGATCCAGTTAAATGTCCATTCGCAGAGACAACTCAGATGACTCTTTCTTTAAGGAGTAAAAAACCATCTGCATTTGGTAACAAGTGTCCTTTAAAGAAAAGGTGGATATCCTTTCTTATAAAAAGATATATATATATATATATAATTATGTAAAAGTGTCTCGCCACATCTAAAAACTATGTCTAACCAAACGATGGGTAAATTGAAGAGCCTTTTGTGAAGAAGAAGGTTCTCTGTCGTCCATCCATTATCATCGCCAGAATGCAAACCACATTGGTTTTTATTCATTTGGTTTTTCTTTTTATGTGTATACGAAAGATTCATTCCCGTGTGTAGAGTAGGGTATGGGCATAGAATAAAGTGGAGAGTGGAGAGCGAAGACTGGAGACTGTAGAGTGGAGAGTGGAGAGTGGAGAGTAAAGAAAAAAGGCTAATTTCTGATGCTTCCATGTAGCATCTGTGTGCTGCGGCAATAAAAACTTTTATTGTTGTCACACGTAGGCAGGAGATGCTCTTCGAGTCCTCCAGTCCAGTTCGTTTCCATCAGTTGTTGTATAACCTGCGTATATACTTCCGTTTATTTTCGTTTTTCTTTTTTTTTTTTTTCCTTTTCTTTTTCGTTATTCTTCTTTCTTGCTTGTGCCTGCCTTCTACTGTCCTTTGTGTGGAGGAGGGTTATGGTAAGGGGGTAGGTAACAGGGCCAGCAGCCAAATTGAATAAAATGGCCTCAGTTAATGGCTGTCGGGCTGATTCAGTTAGCGCATAAAATGAGCAGAGAGAAAACTCTGCCTGCCAACCCTCGGGTCTCGGCTCCAATCTCTCAGCTCCTGTATTTCGGTGTCTCCTTTACTCTATGTATGTTTATGTGTGTGTGTGTGTGTGTATATATACCTTCTATATACATGTACATGTATATATATATTGTAGTATTTTTTTTTTTTTTTTTTTGGTCACAAATGTGGCTCGGCCTAAATCTCAGTTTTACGAGCTCTGCATTCTTTTAGTCTTTTGTTTGTTGCCTTTGCCCTTCGTCCATTGTTTTGTTTATTATTTGTTTTATTTTTACATACTTCTTCTTTTCGTGCTGCTTTTTTTTCATTCACTTTTTTTTTTTTGGTTGAATCCTCGAATAGCCCTCTTTAGTTCGTATAACAGTTGGTATAACAGATATTAAGCATTCATAAGCTTAGCCAGAGAGTATCCTTAATGCTTTCTTTCAGTCAATCGAAACTTTTCTTTTTTTTTTTTTGTAATTTTATCAAAAGATTTCATTCAGAATAAAGTGGTTAAGGTTTTTACATATATTTCAGAAGAAATGCTTCAAATTCTTAAAGACCCTTCATAAAGTTCGGTCACTTTCTCTTGCCAACAGTATCAAGTAAAGAATAATATGAACAATCAATGGAAATTATGATAGTTTTTTCTTTGTTTCTCGTTTTTCATTTATCAATTTCATCGTGTTATAACGTTTGATATATGTATGAATGTATATACATATGTATATGTATATTTTTTGCGTACTAATGACCGAAAAAATGTTTAAATTCTCATGGTGGTAATATGTATATTTTTAACCAATATTTGAAACATGCACAAAAATATATATCTGGACTATAAAATTGCCAAAGAAATGGCGAACAATTTTGAGCAGCATTTAAATGAACAGAAATGCAGACAGAGAGGAAGAGAGAGAGAGAGGGAGGGAGAGGGACAGAGAATCAGAGGAAGAGACAGTTGAACATGCAAATGGCATTGACGAGAAAGAGAAATGGTATAAATGCTATGAAAATGGAAAAGGGAGGAAGGAATGGTAGGGACAACTCCTCCATTTTACTACCTCAACCCAAATAGTGCTCCTCCACAGCTCCTTCCCATTCTCCATGCTGACTCTGCTCTGTGAAATGACGAAATGCCCGTTCACGTCCACTCAGTTGGACGGGGCTGGCAGCTCGCTAGCTGGTTCGCTGGTTGGCTGAGTGTTTAAAACGGCTATTGTGCAGCTTGTGGTTGCTTTGCAAATTGAATAAAAGTTCATTCGAGTGTAAGAGAACCGATAGCAATACACACACATACACACACACACACATGGCAACAACACAAAAAAAAATGAATGAAGAAAAACTGCGAACCAACGAACATTGAATGAATGTGAATGTAATCGTTTTGCAAATGAAAATTGATTTTTGAATTGTGGGTGGCAATCGTACCAGCTCCTGCTCGATCTCCTTCTCCATCTCCATCTCCAGCTTCAGTTACCAGTTGCCCCTTCAGTTCCCTATGTTCCAGCACCCACTAACCGTTACCGTCCGTAGCTGTTTCCCGCTTCAGTCCAGCAGGCAGCCGGAACTGCTACGCTGGGCCTATCACTCTGGCAAGCAACTAAATGAAATCAGCAAACAGCGCGACTGGAAACGGTAGTAAGAGAACACACACACACACACACACACACAAATGAAAAAAAAAACATAAAAAGGAGAGAAAAAATGAAACCAGTAAAGAAAAAAAAAAGAAAGGGAAAAACATTTTGCGATGTGCAATTTGGTTTTTAATTTAAATGCGCAAAATTTAAATATAAATTTAAATCTTGCAATCACAAAAAAAAATAAAATAACAAAAAAAAAAATACAAACGAGCGAAAATGTAGAACAAACAAAAAAAAAAAAAGAAAAGAATGGTCCATAAATAATGCAGAGCTTAAAAATTTGAATGGTTCTCTCCTCCGTTCTCTGGCTTTTCTCTACAGCTGATGATGATAATAGAGCGAGGGAGCGAGATGGAAAGACCAAGCCAATGGTTGAGCTCTAATTGTGCAATAGTCTGCGAGTCTCTGTGTTTGTGTGTCTGCCTGTGTATGTGTGTGTGTGTGTGTGTGTGTGTGTGAGTGTTGGTGTGTTGGTGTGTATGCGCGGGTGTGTTAGTTTGCAGCAAACGCACAAAACTATGCTATACATTTTTTATGCGGCCCTCTAACAAAAGCAGCAACAGCAACAACAACAACAAAAAAACTAAAAAGTAGAAAAAACGAAAAAAAAAAAAAATAGGGAAGAAAAGCATACGGAAAATGCGCTTGCCAGTTGATGGTGCTCTGTTCGCTAGAACTAGAGCTAGCTAGAGCCATTTTTTTTTTTTGCTCGCTTTTCTTATGCCACAACGTCGTTTTGCCGCGATTCAAAGACGCACGGGGCAGACAGATAGACAGACGAACAGACAGACAGTCAGTTAGTCAGCCAGATAGACGGGGCAACAAAGTGGATTTGAATTATTCAAAAAATGCGATTGTTATTTGCAAAATGTGCAGTGAATTGAGACGCGCGCAGACAAGCGACGACGATGCAAGTGAACGAACAAGCGCACGCTTCAAGGCTGCGATTTACGTTGCGAAATAATGTTGTATTTATGAGCTAAGAATAGTTGGCCAAAGAGTTGTTGTAAAGCACAATGGCTGAACGGTTATAGTGGGCCATTCTCTTCTCTTCTCTTTTTATTGCCATGGAGTTGCCCAATTGAGAAGAAGTTTGCTTTAAAAAATTTTTAAATGCTTTGAATTGCACACAGACACATTTTCTGGTTGTTAAATAATATACAATTTCCCTTTCAAATATAATAAAAAATATCAATATCATATATCAATATATATATATATATATAAATATATACCTTTTCATGTGTTGAAATTATAACAGTTTATTAGCTGATATATGAATTTGTTGTGCTTTATTATAACAGAGTCTTGATTCTCTGTTATACAGCTTCCTTATCGGATCTGCATTTTGTATAACAGTAATATTAAAATAATATAACAGAGTCTAAAATTATCATCTTTAGTCCTTTTGCCCATGCTGTTGCCTTAACCACATTTAGAAGAATAAATACTATCTATAGATATATCATTAGTCATTCTCTTTGGTATATAACAGTTGGTATAACAGTTGTTCAGTACGTACTAAGACAGTTTCATCCTACAGCTGCATTTTAATTGACACTTACATCATTTTTCTTAACTAAACCTGATCCTGTTGCTTTATGTCGTGTCAGATACAGTTGCTTACAGTTTTAACTTCCTTGCCGTATAACAGCTATTTATCATCCAAAGTAATGCACAGTAAGACTGGCAGGCAGAGGCCAGGCCATATGCCTGCATCATCCTCCATCCTATCTAGCTATCCCCCCCTATCTCTCTCTCTCTCTCTCTCTCTCCCGCCACCCTGCTTATTGGTGACATTGCACTCTCTGCTGTCCAGCGTCAGCTACAACAGCTTCAGCAAAGTCATTATAAATGGAAGCGCAGTCAGCTCAAACAAGCGCTATTCATTCTAGCCCCACACCCCACACCACCCCCTCCACTCTCTACCACCCATTCCATCAGCAAAACCAAACATACAGAAAACAAAAAAAAAAAGATGGGGAAGAAAAAAATGGTTTTAATCAGTTATTCATGAGAGACCGAAAGAGTCGTAGGACCGAGAGCGACCAACAGACAAAAGCCACCAACCCCGTACGTTCCGCCATCGCCGTCGGTTGACATTGACAAAAAAAAAGAAGAGGAAGAAAAATATATGAAAAAAAATTTATGAGCTGGAAAAAAGAAAGCGGCATAAAACTCCCCGCTGCAACATCAACATCAACAGTAACAGCAACAGCAACAGCAACAGCAACAGCGGCGGCAGCATCAACAGCAACAACAACAACAACAATTAGGTGCAACTTAAAAGGTTTGTTTATGCCCAGAAGATGACGACAACTGACTGACTGAGTGACTGACTGAATGACTGACACATCAGTTTGTTTTTGGATGATGGTGTTGTTGTTGTTGTTATTATTCTTGGTTGGTGGTTGGGTGGTTGGCTGGTTGGTTTGTCTGCTTCATCTTCTTCTTTTTTGCTACTTTCCCCCTCTCCTCACCAACGTACCCGCTATCCGCTACCCGCTATCATCACGTCTTTTCTTTTTCTGTTTTGTTGTTGTTGCGCCTTCTTTCTTCTTGTTGACGGAACCACTCCAAACTAATGAGTATGCACATATTCTATGCATGTTTTCTATATATATGTGTGTGTGTGTGTGTGTGCGAGGGTGGGGGAAATGGTGGAGGAAGAGGCTTCTTTGTTGCAAGCAACTCAAAATGCACTTGGCGAGCAAGATATATATATATATATATGTATATAGGGAGAGACACCAGGTATAACATGTCTTCTTCTTGTCAAGTAAAAGGGGCGCTTGTCGTGGCTGTTGACGCTGATTTTGTTTTGTTATATCCCCACACACATACACACACGCACACACACACGCACACACACACACACACACACACAGATACACACTCACAGAGAGAAGAGAAGCCCCTGTAAATTAGTTGGCACAAAACATAAATGCAAATGAATGCAGAACCCATTTTTCCCTTTCTCGCACTCTGGTGTTGGTACCTCATTAATGCAGGCCTGATTGGACTTTTTGTTTGTGCACTCGCACTCACATAGCCCCCCCTCCCCACCCCCCAGCAACCACCAAAACCCTTTACGAACCTATCCCCATTTTATCCTATACCTCTCACCTTACCTCTGTCACACACACACACACACACACACACTCTCACTACATCATCTCTACACACTTGGCACTTAAGTAGCTTGGTTTTAAACAATTACATTGGACGCCTTTACACATTATTCTCTCTTTCGGCTGAATGTGAATTGTGGATGTGAATGCGAATGTGAGTGTGAATGTGAGTGTTGCCTTCATCCTTCTATCTACCTTCCGCCCTTGCTGCCTGATTGAAAATTCTTGTGCAAAAATGTCGACGTCGACTGTTACTCTGACATGCTGCTGCTCATTACATTAATTGCTTTGGCTTGTCTTTGCGACAGGCAACAGCCTCAGTAGCAGCAACAGCAACATCAGCAACAGCAGCAGCAGCAGCACCAGGAGCAGGAATAGCATCAGGAATGGCAGCAACAACCGGTTATAGGGGCAAAAGGTGGAAAAGCTGTATATACACTTGAAAAAAAAAAAGGCAACAAGCCATAATATTGCACAACAATCGAATAGAAAAACATTTCAATATTATGATTTTGTAATTAATCCACCAAATAATCTGAATATATATGATAAAATTTCGAGCAGCTATAGCAACATATAAAACAATCATATTTTTTTAGAATTTCAGTTTCAAACGATTTTATTTAAAAAGAAAGAAAAGTAATTTGGCTTCTTAGACATTTTGTTCGATTTGAGCAATTAAAAGAAATCTTAAATTTGATTGGTTTCAAGTGAATAATGAATTTGACTTTGAATTCGATGGATATCGAGAGGATTATACTAATAAATGCATTTTAACTTAGTTTAGTTCCATTTTTGTCGAGTGTACAGTGCGTATGCGTATTATGCATGCGAATGGTCATATAGTACTATATAGTACATATATGTGTGTGTATGTGCATGTGTGTGAGAGTGAATCAGCATCAACAGCAGCAGCAGCAGCAGCAGTCGCATTTCAATTTCAATTTTGCAATTTTGGCAGCTGCCAGGTGGCGCTGTCGCTCCAACTGTCTGTCTCTGCCGCCCCATATCATGGCAACGGCAGCAGGAGTACGAGAAGAAGCAGCAGGAGCAGGAGCAGTAGCAGTAGCAGTAGCAGCAGTAGCAAGAGCATCAGTCGGAGTAAGCTTACACATACATTCCACATTTCCCAAGCCCATTGGCAAAGCCTTTTTATCGCTTTTGCCCCCTCATCAATTCACTGGCTAACAGATTTGCCCAGCTGTTTTTGGGTGTATTGGTGTCAGCGTATATATATATGTGTGTGTGTGTGTGTGTGTGTGTGTGCAACCGAAAATGTATGTCGCCTGTCAAATTACTTGAATCTCTTCTATCCCCCCCACTCCCCCCTCCCCACACCATACACACTCCTCCTTGGTTGCCTCTTTCACTATTCCGCTTATTCTGGCTATGGTGCTGGGCGCTGCTCTTACTGCTCCTCATCTGATTCAACTGAATGCAGTTGGACCCACATTTGTGCGCTTGGTTTGTTGTGTCAGTCAAGCATAATATGATTATGTAGATGCTGCTTCACAGAGCACACAAACACACAAAGATGTATATATATATATATATATCTGTACAATATGTATGTAACATACACTCAACCAAACTAAAAGAAAGATTCTCAGGATTATGTTTGTGGTTCATATAATAAATTATATGAATAGGATTCAAAATAGATTTAAAAATTTTGATGTTTTACTGTAGCAATCGAAAACTCTTTCTTGTATTAAATTTAGTTAATTATGATCTTTGGCAACCTCAAAAGTAGTCAATTGTGTGTATATATGATGAATCAAAAAGATTTGAATCATTTCAATCATATCGATGATTAGTAGTTGGGAATTTTTCTAAGTGTAAAGATAATGGGATGGACAGGAAGGTGGATAAAACTATCTATTGGCTACGAGCAAAGGGAATGAGCGCTGTCAAATTGTATTTATTATTTTATGTTTTCATTTTGAAAATTGCCATTGCTGGGGAGCTGCTGTGATTACACACACACACAGACACACACATGAAACAAAAAGCACTATCTGTCTATAATGTCCGACTGTCTATCCGTCAGTCCGTATATCTCTCTGTCCGTCTGTTTGGCTGTATATCGGTCTGCCTGTGTGTGTGTTTGTGTGTGTGTCTGTCTGCCTGTGTGTAACTAATCGACTGTTGCCGGTGCGCGTCAAGTGCCAGTCTTCCATTTCCATTTCTACTTCCATTTCTACTTCCATTTTCTACCTTTAGTTTTCTCTCTCTCTCACTCTCTCTCTCTACGTCTCTGTCTCTCTCTCCCTCTCCTCTGATATTGCTGTCATTGTGTGACTTTTACCAAGAAAACGTTTTTTGTTCTATTTGTTCCTGTTACCCATAGTTATATATATATATATATATACATATGTATATATATGTGTTGTGTTTATATATATATATATATATACACACATATACATGTGTGTGTATGTGTGTGTGTGTGTCTCAAAGTCCCCTAGCAATCAGGATTTGGTATGCAAATTTGTAAAATGGAATTGCATAAATATTAGAAATCAATATTCGATTCGTTGCCATTCAGAAACAAAGTAAAAGGGTGAGGGTAAGGAATATGGCAAAAGGAATGACTGAAGAATGAGTGGCAGTTGTGAAGGAGAATAGAAGGAGAAGTAACCGATTAAAAGATAACCAAACACAAAGTGCCCTCAACTTGACTAAATGCTTTCAGTGTCAATTTACTTAATTCTCTGTTGATGATGAAGAAGTTTTTGTACGACCAACCCCTCCCCTCCCCTCTCCTGCCCTGCCCACCCACCACTAACACCACCGTCCGTCCTCGTCAACACCTTACACATAAAATAAACTAAACGTGTGCTTAACATGCAGTCATCCAACCAGTTGGCACTACTTTACCTCTATACATACATATATCCTAACCATTCCTCCCCTTCCCCATTTGACCAACGCTTTTCTTGTCCTTGTTTCTTCTAAGTGTATATGTGTAGGTGTAGGTGTAGGTGTAGGTGGGTGTGTGCGTGTGTGTATGTGTGTTTCTAGTTGATGATGATGAAAAACAGTTTGCAACTAATTAAGCTGCACGCACAATCTAACATGCAAGTTAACACCAACAACAACAACAACAACAACAACAACAACAAGTACAACCAAGCAGAATATAAGAAGAGAAGCAAAATTCCTGTTAAAAGGACTTCGTCAAGTGGCCTGCCCACAGTGGGTCCGATAATAATAAAAAAGACTCACAAAACATTATGACAAAAAATATTCTGCCCATGTAGTGTATGACTGTACAGTTCTACTTTCCTATAATGAATTTGCACGGAATCAGCAAAAGACTTTAATTTGCGGAAACTTTATTATAAAAAAAATATGATTAATATATTGTAATTGGAATGACAAAGCTGTGATTTGATTATATAGAAGTTTACTATGAGAAAGTCAACACTTTGCTATAAAATCGGGGAATTGATCACACACACGTAAACAAAGTTCGAACTCTTAAAACATTTTTCCATTCATTTCAACAATTAAATTATGACTTATTCTTTATTAATTTATTGATCGATTCATTCGATTTCATTCAACTATTCAACTAATTCTAATTAATTTTTTTCCCCCAATAACGGTAAATGTTAACCCACAGTTCAACCTTTTTCTCTTCTATCTTCATCATGTTCGACAAGGTAATATGCAATAAAAGCGATATGCTGCTGATGCTTCTATTTCTACTCCTGGCTGCCATCAAATGTCGCGTTGTGCGTTACCACATTTGACCGCAGTTAACAAAGAACATACACATATACTTACAAATAGAAAAGGAAGGGATCGAGAGAGAGAGAGAGGGGAAGAGGGAGAGCGAGAGAAAGAGAATGAGAGTGAGAAAGATACATACACGTGCCCAGTCAGAGGGCGGAACATCAGCCACCAGGCATCAGGCATCAGCCATCAGGCACACTGGTCTCCCCCACAATAATAAGTGACGCATTTAATCTGATTTGCTTTATGACATGTTCATGACGAGAACAATTAAAATGTGCGGTTGGCTGGGCAATCGAGGCAGCAATCGAGAACGATACGTTGGGTATATGGTAGTAGTAGTAGATAGATAAATAGATGGCAAAAGGGAAGGAGCGTACGGAACAGGAACAGAAACAAGAGATGGCTATTGCGTTGGAGACGAAAAAGGAGAAGGAGGAGAAACAACGACGACGACGACGACGACGAGAATGAGGATGACGACGGGTCATTGATGTTATGCTATATACTGTGCTATGCTATGTTGGCCGGCGTAAAAAGCAAATTGTTTAATGTGCTGTGAATAAGTGACAAAACAGCTGAACTTTGCGTAGGCCTAGACGCCACTTTGCCCTTGCCTTACTCTCGCCACCTTTTCCCTCTCCTTTTCCTTCATCATCCTGATTCTGCTCCTGCCCCTGATTCTGCTCCTGCTCCTGCTCTTGCTCCTCTTCCTCACTGCTGCGCTGCTTCCATGTTGACTTTATCGTCGTCGTCGTCGTCGTCTGCTGATTGAATGAGAAGCAAGAAAGAAGGGTGACTTCTCTCGCTACTATGTTATCGCACGTATTTAAGGGTTTCTGCGTTTTTTTTTTTTTTTTTTTTTTTTTGGTTATGGTTTTTATTTTATTTTGGGTTCCATTAGCTAAAGTTCACTGAACGGGGAGGAAGAAAAGGAATGGGGGGACGTGGGGGAACAAAGGAACTGCGCTTGATTAGCTAGGGTTGGGTTATTAATGATTCGGTTCTGTGTCCGTCCACCAAAAAAAAAAAAAAGAAAAATAAAAATAAAAATAAATAGAGAAACAGAAAAATAAAGCCAACAATTTCCAAAAATCTACAACTTGGCAAAGAAGGTTTCTTTTTGGCCATAATTGCGACAGTAATTGTAGCTAATGCGACAAAGCTTTCTTCATTTCTCTCCTCCTCCTCCTCCTCATCCTCCTCACTCTCTGACTCGCTCTATCACTTTCTCATACTTTGTCTATGTCTCTCTCATTCTCTATCTCTTTCCAAGAGAAAGACTAGCTATTCGTTTGCGTTGCTGGTAAACTTTGTTGCAGCTTTGTTTTTACTATTGTTTTGTAATGGCAAAATTATAGACCCCAACCGGACCCTTAAGCTTCATTTCACTCACACAACTGTCTTCATCTCTCTATCGCTCTCGCTCTCTCTCTCTCTCCCTCTCTTTCTCTCTCTCTCTGTTTCTCTTTCTCACACTTTTCGCAGACACGACATCCTTAGCCTTGTTCATCTTTGGCATTATCTACTTCCGCCATAAACAGCAACAGCAACAACTTTTCATCTTTTGTGCCAAGGAACATTTTGTTATTTCTTTTTCTCTGCTTATTTTGTTGTTTCTTTTTTTTTTTTGTTTTGTTTTGTCTTTACTTTTTTTTTCTCCCCCCCTCCATCACCCTCTTTCTCCCTCTTCCTCTCTCTCTTCTCTTGCCTGGTTTCTTTCTTTTTTTCTTGTACTTTCTGCATTTTTATGATTTTTATTTTGATTTCCTTTAAACTAACTTCCTCTTTCTGGTGGGCGAGTGAGCGAATAGCGGCAGCTAGATGGGTAAAGGATGGGTAAGGGGGGAGGGGGAGGGAGGGGGAGGGAAGAGTGGGGCTGAAATCGTTGCTATTTTTGCAAATTGCCTACAATGATGGCCGCAAGTTCGCGTCCTGAGCTCTCGTTTGCCTCCACCCCTTGTTTCACTACCCATTCCCACTCTCCTCCTCCTTCTGTGTCTGCTTGTCTCTATCTTCTTCTCTTGTCTCTTTTCATTTTTATTTCTATTTTTTTTTCGGCTCCTCTCCTTCTTCTCCTGGTTGTACTTATTTTGGCATTGCCTTTGCCTGGCACCCGGAAAATATTATTTCGCTTGACTTTTACAACGGGCAGGCCGAGAAGAATCCTTCGCCCATCCACCCAGTTACAACAGACCAATCTCCCCCTCCTCCTAATTCTCTCTCCACCAGACGCCGCACTGCCTTTAGCTACTTTTATTTTATGTTTTTTCCGTTTAGTTGTTGGTGTTGGTATTGCTATTGCTATTGCTATTGCTGTTGTTGTTTATGTCGATGGTTCTTCTTCGGCTGCCTCAACACTGGCGACATCCCGTCCAAAACTATTTTCCTATTTGTTTTGCCTAACTCGATTTTTTTTTTTTTTTTTTTCTTTGTTTCTTTTGGTTTCTTTTTTTTTTTTTTTTTTTTTGTCACTGGTTGCCTTTTGTCTGCTTGGCTGGAGCTGGTACTGCTGCTCCTGCTCCTTCTCCCGCTCCTGCTTCTGCTTCTGCTGCTGCTGCTGCTGCTCCTCCTCCTCCTCCTGGTAGTGGTGTCCCATTCTCCTGCTCAGCCTGTCACTGACACATCTGAGACGACACACAAAAACACATTTGACAAAGCTACAACTCCAACAACAACTACAACAACCACAACAACAACAGCAACACGAACAGCAATAACAACAACAATATCTCTAGCGTAACAATTTTTTGTTGTTGTTTTTTCTTCTTCTATTTTTGGTCGTCCTAAGTCCTGTCATTTTTTTTGTGTCCTTTCTCTTGCTACGTTTTGTTGTTGTTGTTGTTGCTGTTGTTGCTGTTGTTCGATTCCACTAGGATTTGGCCATTCATTTTCTGTGTTTTTGTAATGATTTTCATGCTAATCACAAACAATTGACGCGTGTTCAAAGCTTTGACAGTCATCGCTTGGAGCAAGAATAGGAATGGGGATTGGGAATATAGGAGGAGGGGTGAGATGTAGGAGAGTGCCTCGCAATAGGCACAGATGGAAGTTCGTTAGACAATCAAAACTAATGGAAATGGAAATGCGAAGCCCATAGAGAGAGAGAGAGAGAGAGAGGGGGGAGAGAGAGAGAGTCAGAGTGGAGTGAGATGGAGTGGCAAGCCATCAAAGGAATCACACGAAATTCTAATCGAATGTGGCATCATCAATTGTGAAGGGCAAACGTTAAAAACTTTTTCCTTTTCAGTAGTAACTGGGATCTCTCACTCTCTATCTCTCTCTCTCTCTCTCTCTCTTTCTCTTCCTTTTTTTCCTCCTTTTTTTTTGCACTTAATTTCCATAAATTTGATATAAATTTGAGAAGTTTTCCAACTACACAAACTCAATGAAATGAAAACTCAATCAAATATAGAATTTATATGACTTTTACATATAGTAAATGTATAAGTAGATTTATATCCTGAATGAAAGGGTATATGAAAAATCGTTAAAAACAAATGTCAACCATTTGCCCATATCTAAAGTATATAAATTTTAGATTGCCATTAACCGATGAGGCAATGTACATATATATGTATATATATATTGGCAATAACGGAAATAATTTCGCATTTAGTTTACTCTCATGTATTCCAAATCGCAGGAATTCTTAAGTATAGGTTTCTAAAGTGATTGAAGGACGAATCCTTCCAAAAGCCTCAACTTTACAAGGCTCTAAGTCGGTCAAATTTTAACCGATTTTAAAAAGCTATATCTTTATTAGCTTCTTAGAATCACAACTTTTCATTGGCATAAGAATCTGGAATAGTAATTTTTGATCCGATTTTTGCAATTTTTGACGATGTTACCCCTGTCAAAATTTTCAAAAATCCGATAAAAATTTTTTTCTTACAATTGTCAAAGTTTTTATGTAGTTTTTTCCTATAGGAAACGCTGTTAAAAGTAATGAATTCATTTTTGAGATCGGCTTAAAACTATCCGATTTAGAGGTAATAGGACATAAAAAGAATCCTTCTAGAAGTCTGACCTTCTATTCACTTTTATATTGGGAGATTAAGATAAACTATATCTTTGCTATGACTATATTTTATAATTGTACCACTTGAGTCCCTTTCAATATATCATTTAAAATGTTAGCCAAACTTTCTGAATTTGTTTGGTTAATGATTTGTGAACTTGTTTAAAAAAGAAGTTTTGGATATATTATTATCGATACTTATATACATACATTATATCATATGTTAATTGACATTAATCTATTATAAGCATTATAGTTATATATAATTTGTATTTTATATAATAACTTTTACATTTACAGTGAGTTCTACTCTATACATATATAGGAAACTATTTGTGAAGAGGCACAGCTAGAGAGAAGAGTTACGATACTCACCCAAAAGCAATTGTCGTAGGTTTTCTTTTTTATATATATTTATTTATTTATATTATATCTCATATCAGAATGAAATATATATTAATCTTTCCCTTCAATCACCAAAGAATATGTTTGATTTTGCCATTAAACTGTGTAGATTTATGAATATATATATATAGGGATTATTTGCACCAAAAAAAACAACAAAAAGTTATAATTATTTAGACTGATTTTACTCAGTTTTAGTTAAATAAAATGTAGTTACTTTTAAATATATATATAGTAATACATATATACTTTACTTTTTCACTTCACTTTTCACTTTTGAAATTTGTGTATATATTTGTATTCTCTTCTTTCACTCATTTAGAAACTTGAAAAAAATGATAAAAAAAAAAAAAAATAATATATGTATTATTTCGATATCCACTTGGTTAAATGCATTTAATTGATATATTTCACATGGTTTTATTTGTTTATATGTATATTGATATATTTTTATTATCAAATAGTTTTAAATTGTTTCATAACACAATCTAGGATAATAATTGTTCTTTATATAAAAAAATGCCTCTTTTTTCATTCTTTAATTAAAAAAAAAATCATATTTTATACATATTTTCTAAATTAGGCAGTTTAAACTATCTGGGACAATAAACAACTCTCTTTCAGCATACTAATCATCTTATTACTAAAGGCATACTAGAATTTGTATAAAATCGGTATATCACTCAACAACTTTATATTGTTATCATATATAAATAATTGACAAGATGATGTAACGTATAAAAGAAGGTTAAATGTGGCTCAAAGAAATATATATATATATATCTAATGTGTAGCATTAGGAAATAATTTACAATTCATTAAACAATTGCTCATTTGAGATTTGAGAAACCAAAAAGGGTCTATGCAAAAATGGCTATAACAAGGAACACGGCCAAAAGATCCCTTTGACTGAGAAAGAAAAGAAAAAAGAAAAAAATATTAATCTGTGGCTTTAACCTCACCTCTATAGCCCAATGCCAAAGTTCAAGGTTCAAGGCTTTAGTTAGAGGAAGCAACAGATTAATTAATAGTAATAAGATGGAAATGTTAATAATTATTTGGAAATTTTAAATGGGTTCTCTTGAGGGAAAAGATTTGAACTTGGCATTTTATTAGTTGAATTTTAACTGATTGACATTCAAGTTAAATACACTATTTAATGCAATAACTAATGCTCATCTGTCTCTCTTTGCTTATCTCTTATTTATCCCTCTGTCAGTCTCTCTCTGTCTCTACCCCTACCCCCTTCTCTTGATTACTCTCTCGCTCAGTTTCTGTCATTCTATGGCTTATAAATATAAAATAAATTAAAATGCCAGCTAATTGTTAATCTGGCTGGCTTGTGGCCTGCTTTTACTCGTTTTTTTTTTCTCTTCTTTACATTTGTTGTTTACTTTTTTTCTGTTTTCTGTTCTCTCTTTTTTTTTTTTTTTTTGCTTTTTGCATAAATACATACATGAGCTTTGTCAACAGCAACAATAGAGAATGTCCTGTTAGCCACTAACAAGCTCAGGCACGCCCATTTGGCCAACCCACTGCTGACATAGCCATAGCTATAGCTATAGCTATAGCTATTGCCACACTCTCCTGACTATGTGTCCAACTGGCGCAGTTTTTAAATGCAAAAGCACTTGCTGTGGTCGCTTTGAGTGAACCAAAAGTTAATCTCTGCCAACCGCTGGGAGATTCCCACCACACCCTCCCTACCTCCCACCCACCCTTCCTTCCCACCATTCTCTACACACCCTCTATTCAACTCTTGGCATTCAGTTAGCTAGCTGGTTAGATATTTTGCTGTTGCAACCACAACTTAAATATATATTTCTCTTTTTTTATTTTTTTTTATGGTTGGGGGGTTGGGGGGTGGGGTAGGTCTTTTTTTTTCTGCTAGAGGAAAACTCGTTTGTTTTGTTTATTTTGCCAAGGATTTGATTTGTGGGTTGAGGGATAGTGTATATATATATATATATACAACACAAATATATAGCCAAAGATAAATCGTCTTTCAACGCAACTGCGGGCATAAAAAATCACACGATCAGTCATTACGCACATACACAAACACACACCCACACACATATATGAGCATGCCCCAAAGTCATTTTCAGCTGCAGCAGTAGCAGCTTCCTTTTTATCGCCAATGGTTGATATTTTCTTTTTTTTTCCTCCCCTCTCGCCTTTTTTTCTGTTTTTATATGCAAGCTGCGCTGCTGCTGATTTGGTGATAGGATAGTGTCCTTACTTTCCTACTCATCCTTGGGTCTGTGAGAACCATAAGTCATTTGGTAACAGCAACAGCAACAGCACTAACACCAGCACTTGTAAGAATTCACACGACCAGACCAAAACCAGGACCAGGACCAGGCTTGGTAGCAGCCACTACTACGTCCCATCCGTTTCGTTTTCTCGTTCCGTCGACCTTCAATCGTTTTGCCAACAAACGCCTCTCCTCAACGCGTCTCAATAGTCTGTTACTAATACGTTTTTTTTTCTTCTTTTTTTCTTCTTCTTCTCTCGGCTGCTACTCTTCTTCGATGCTTTTCACTGTCGACATTTTAATGCCTTTTCTTCGCCCAAGCAGCAGATTCTTTTGAGTGCATAAAAGGAGGTACCCAGCCATGCCAAGCCATGCCATGCCATGCCATGCCATGCCATGCCAGGCCAAGCCAGCTGCTGCGTCACTGCAATTGCTGACGGCACAGGATATTACCGCCGTCATTCATCGAGGCGCATTCATATTCTTTTCCAGCATCTCTCTCCCCCTTAGTCTACTCCACCCCACCCCACACCACCCCCTCTCCCCACTGTTTCTCTCACACTTAGCTATCTCTCTGGGAATAGCAGCACGCACATGTGCACATCAAGGGGGGTAATATGGCGGGGAGGAGGTGAAGGCGGGTAGGGATTCTCAATACTACTACTTCTCTCACACTCTTTGGCTATGACTCTGACGCTTCCGGTATTTATGACGCAAGTAATCAAATTGAATGGCGCGTTGCAGTTTCTTTTCTTTTTTTTTTTCTCCCGGTTTTTTTTTTGCCTTTTATTTGCCCAAGGAGCAGCAGCAGCAGCAGCAGCATCATCATTCTCCCCTCTGCATCTCTTGCCTGATGCAGTGATAAATTTTTGCGTTTTAAGCTGGCTCTATCCAACCCCCCACTTTCCCCCCTCCCAGTGCTACTTCCGGATGCCTCCTACTGGGTGTGTGTGTGTGTGTGTGTGTGTATGAGGGCATAAAAAATTGTGCGAAACTTTCAGCTTTCTGCACATTTTCGTCGCTTATCAGCCAACTTAAGAGGGAAACAGATGAATGGGGGGGTGGTGTATGGGTATAAGTATAGGAGGGGGTAGAGGGTGATAGGAGAAGGTGAAGGGGATTGTGGCAATGATAATAATAATGAACGTGCATGAAAAATGTAAAATGAGTGAAAGGCGAAAAGCAGCCAAGCAGGAACCCAAGATGTTGGGCATTAAGGCTAAAGCGCAATAAATAATAAGTATTCCAAGAGAAGCAAAAGCAAAAGCAGATGAAGGCAGAGGAGACGGAGAAGGAGAAGAAGAAGAAAGTGAAGCAGGAGCAGGCATCACTCGGATGAAGACCTCAAAATCTTAGTCAGAACATTGAGAAAGATAGAGCAAGCTAGCGAGAGAAGGAGATAGAGAATGGTACGCATAATGAACGACAACTTGAGTAGTAGGCCAGGTTGAACTACTAGCATAATGGTAAATTAGTGGGCCCCTGGTACCGTTAAGTGCTATGTGGTGACGGTGAAGGGTTTTCTGTGGAGAGGGGAGGGGTACGTACACACACACACACATTGGAGAGGTAGGAGAGACAGATGGAGGCGCATGATGCTGACTTAAGCTGTGCCAGGTAAGATGATTTAGAGCTAAGCTACAACTGCCGCTACTTGCTGCTATTGCCACCACCACTGCCATTACCACTGCTGCAACAGTTGAAAGTGGAAAGTGGCTTAAAGTTAAAATTGGTAGGGGAATTGGTAGCAAGTGGAAAATCTGTGCAAATTTACAACCATCGTATCCAAGGAAACTTAAATTTGAAAATGAAACTTTTGTGCACAGAATAAGTTTGCAAATTATATATTTAAAATAAGCTATATACATATATATATATATATATATATATATATAAAGCCATTCATGATCAATTATAACAGTAATTTCAGATGGAATTGTCTATACTTAATCCAATGGCTAAGGCAACTGATATATACAATTGAAAGGATATAGAAAAGATATTGAAATTGTAAACTATTGTTAGCGATCTTAATATGAATTAATAGTTTTAAGACTTTATTATACCCTGTACCCATAGGGTTCAAGGGTATATTAAAGTCGCTAAAATGTATGTAACAGGCAGAAGGAAAATTTTCCGACCCCATAAAGTATATATATTCTTGATCAGCATCAACAGCCGAGTCGATATAGCCATGTCCGTCTGTCCGTCTGTCCGTCCGTCTGTCCGTCCGTCCGTCTGTCCGTCCGTCCGTATGAACACCTAGATCTCAGAGACTATAAGAGCTAGAGTAACCAAACTTGGTGTCAACATCCGTCTAGTCCATACGCAGATCAAGTTTGTTTCAAATTTTTGCCACGCCCACTTCCGCCCCCGCAAATTAGAAAAAAACTATAACTTGAGTTCTTTTAGAGCTATCATAATTCTCTTTGGCAGACTCAATTATATAGCGAATATGTACCATCTGACCGAATTTGACCGAAATCGGTCAATAAATATCGGAGATAATACGTATATATGTTTTGTACTGAAATTCTATGGGCATCGGCAGCTGAAATGTGTGAGCGAGATAGCATGCGCACGTTGCGTTCATTTGTACGGAATGACGCATTAGTTTCGTTCACTGAGATGAGTGAGCGAGAAAGCATGAATTTGGTGTTTCGGCTTGCTAGGAGAATTTTGTAAAATAATTTATATTCAATTAATGGGGATTTGGATGGAATTTGAGTTTATAAAATATATCCCTTATTGGTACAGGGTATACTCCAAGTCGGCAGGGACGACTTGCTTACTTCATATTTATTCATATCTGAACACGAATAAAAAATTGGAAACTATTCTCAGTTATAATATTTATAAATTCTAAAACAAAAATTAATTTTTTTCTAATTTATAAAAATTTAACCATTCTCTCAGATGGTTTCAATCTTCAACTTTCTTCTTTTGTCTTTATTTTGGATTAAATATCTGAAAATAGTTCTTTGTCCCTCCTACTAGAAATATAATTGAATAAAATGAAATGGTTAAATAACTCAAATTTGGCAATTTGTGGAAAAAGAAAGAATTTCGTCTTGCTGTTCAGAAATCATACAAAATCTCTAAATTCCAATATGTATGCTTGCGCGTGTACTTGTGGGTGTGTGGGTGGGTGTGTGTGTGTGTGTGTGTGTGGGAGCAATGGAAATATATTGTTAACATTTCATTGAATTTGACTCAGATGCAAAAAATATAAGCAGTTGAATATGGTTTCCCTTTGTGGTCAGGGCTAATTGTGTTGCATTCGTTTGTGGAATCAGCCATGATATGGCTTATGTAATTAGTAATCAAAGCAAATTCAATGGTGGTAACAATTTGTTATTTGATAATGAACAAAATATATTTTATCGATTGAGCATTAGTTTTTGAAATTATTGAGAAAAATGCAATCTTTTTAATCTGCTGCTTCAATGCCTGCCTGAGCCTAACTCTAGGCAACAATGGATACTTCCATACAAAGAAAAAAAGGAAGAGCTTTAAGGATTATATCTACTATGAAATCTGGCCATTTTACAAACGAACAAAATTGCAGCTGCTGTCGAATAATTTGCTTTCTTCTCTATACATATATGTACATACATATATATGTATATATATATCTATATTTTCTGTGGCTCATTCGGTTGGTTGGTTCATTCATTCTCTTTTCACTTTGGTCAGCTAAAAAATAAAGGAGCAGCGATAGACAGTGAATGGAGAGAGCAAAGCGAAACGGAAAATTTTCGTGCCACCGTCGTCTTTGATGATTTATGTTTTTGTTATTGTTTTTCATAAACTGAAATATACAAAAATAAAAATGAAACACACACACACACACACAGAGAGCAAGACAGAGAATGAGGAAGGAGTCGATGATATCGGATAGCACTTGACTCAACTATCATGTAAAGATTTGCTACACAGACTTCACTTTAAAGACTCAATCAGTAGAGCTAGTGTCGCCTGCAATAAATGAGCAAATTAATTAACAAAAAAAAAAAAAAAAAAAAAATAGAAAACGAAAAACTGAAAGAAGAAAAAAGAAAAGTGAATTGTTGCACGCTGCCGCCAGAATGAAGAATACCAAATAGTGGAGAAGAGAGACATGAAATAAATTAATGCTGGAACCGAAGCATGGAGCATGGTCGTCAGCCCAACGGGTAGCTAGATAGTGATGCAGATAGAGTAAAAGGATAGGACAGGCCAGGACAGGACAGGCCAGACCAGGACAAAGGCGACATGAAACGTTAACGCTTCACTGCGTTGCTTTCTCCCTACCAAAAAAAAAAAAAAAGAAAAGGAAAACAAAAACAACAAGGAGAAGAAAATAGAAGAAGAAACGACCCAACCAACAGGAGGAGGAGCAGCAGCAGCAGCAGCAGTGGCAACGGCAGATTAGTAGCCTGCAGGTGATACGAGTGCGGACAACGAAGCAAAATCAATCGAGAAAACCCATGGCCATGCATAGATAGCAAAAATGGAGACAGGCGCTCCCAGCATCCAGTTCCAGTTACCCATTCATCCTGGGGACATGTGTGGGCACGTGCTGGTCAGCAGAAACAGAAGCAATAGCAGCAACGGCAGCAATAGCAGCAACGGCAGCAATGGCACTGGCAGCGCCAATAACGACGTAATCTGTTTATATCCCTTTTTTCTACTACACTCCACCATTCGTCCTTTTACCCGCTCAGCAGTTTCCACTCTACTTTCTCTTACACAGTCGCTCTCCCTCTCCCTCTACCTCTCTCCTTTTGGTCTATCACTCTTTTTTGCTCTTTTTGGCCCATTGTGTTGCGCACTTTTTCCATTTGTCGTTTGTCCTCATGCTACTGCTACTGCTGCTGCTTCAATTTTCTGGCCGGCAGTTTTTGTCGTTTGTCGTTTCGTTCGTCGGCGTTGTCGTTGTCCTGCCATGGATTGAGTTGTTATTTTTCGCTTAGTGCAATTTATTTTGGCCAAGTGGCAGCCAACGGGCAAGCAGCTCTTAATTTATTATGCTTCTCTCCTAGTCCTTTTCTCTCTCTCTCTCTCTCACTTCGACTACTGCCCACCCTCCCACCTTTTGAGCTCCATCTTTCAATGTTCCTTCACCTCCATCTTCAACTTTAGCTTCACTTTTCCTCCCTTCAACTTCTTCTGGTTCATTGTTCAATGGCAGATAAAAGAAAAATTAAAGGCAACGTCAATGTTAAGGCAGTAGACAAAAAGCAAAAAGAAAAAAAATCGTTATTAATTTCAACTTTGAAAAATTGTCTAGCAGCTAAGTCGAATGAGAATCCATCGAGGCATTCCATTTATTAGCAGCTTGATAAATACTTTCAATTTTCTTTCTCATTGTTGTTGCTATTGCCAATAAATGATAACGTGGCTAATGCTCGCACATTAAAACAGATCGAAAATGAAAATGAAAATTTTCTTTTTTTTTTTTAAAGAGAAAAACGCTGCCAAACAATCAAGTTGAAAAAATTGTATTTCGATATGTTAGGGAAATTGATTTGAATCGATTAGATAGAAAAGCGAATCCTTCTCAAAATGTGATAACAAAAACAAAAACAAAAACTAAATTCGCATTAATTTACAATGTGTCGAATTTCAATTATTTAACACAGAAACTAGAATGAATGCTTCGAATTGTAAATGGCTTTTCAAATATAAATTGCATAAAATTTAGCAACGCTATTTCTCAAAACATCAAAGATGAAAAATATATTAAATAGAATAAATTTTAGTAGAACGTAACATTTTCTGTAATATTATTGGGCTTCACAACCGGCAATTTCTAGCACCTGTGTTAAATTTAATTATTTAACGACATATAAAATATATGAGAAAAAAGAAGAAAACTCATTTACCACAATAATTTTGTAAAATGTAAAAATTTTTCATTACTTTGCATACAATTTAATATTTTTCTTTCATTCAAGTATGTTTATCAACAGTTTGTAAGTCCTTTAAATGATATTTGCAATAAATATATTATCTAGGGGGTGAAGAGGGATGTGGAAAAATCTTTTACAAGTTGTTTACTCTAAACATTTATTTGAACATTTTCAGTTATCTTGTGGAAAAAGCGAAACAGTTTTGTGTCAGTGAAAAAGTTTATTTTCAGCTAAAAAGTATGCTATACTTTTTATCATCTGCTGTTGCCAATATTATGTATACGCAACGTGGTCTTGGCTTCTTATCAATGGCAATCGATTATTATTGCTTTATAGATACTACATGTTTTTACCACTCTGCTTTCTCATTTGCTCCCCCTCTCCCTTCCTCACTCATAACATCCCCTCAACTTTTTTACCTTTGCTTCATCTCTTTCCAACAAGTCAAATGTTTTGCCTTTAGGCCATTTCGTTGTTGTTGGTCTTTAATATTTATGTTGGCAGAGCAAAGCAGTGGCAGTGGCAGTGGCAAAGGCAGTGGCAGAGGCAGAGGCGGGGGACCGACCGTCTGCAGTTAAAACAAGAAAATACAACATGAAAATGAATTATGATACATGTGTTTCTACCATAAGACGAACAACACACGCATACACATCCACACACACACACGCAAAAAGACTTCAATTTCATGTGCGCATAAAAGGGAGTGAACTGAATGGATGGGGGAGTTGTAAGCCAGAAATGGGAGAGGACGACATGTGGAATGGGCGAGTCGTGGCATTTACTCATTCATTTAAATGCCATTTTAAACTTAAATGAAAGTTTATGGCTTTTTATTTGCATTGTCGCATATGGTTTTTTTTTTGTTGTTATTGTTGTTGTTATTGTTGTTTTTGTTTTTATATTTATTTTCTTTTTGGCTGATATTTCGTTTTGTTAAGGCATTGTTGCATGTTGTTGCTGCTGTTCAAGACTAAAACCCAGCTAGTAGATCAACAACAGCAACATCAGCCATAGTCACGGTTATGTTGTTATTTTTGTTGTTTTTATAGCAAAGACGTGTGCACACACACACACACACACACACACGCACGCATATACATATACAGAGATACGCTCATATGTGCCACGTTAAAACTCGACACTTTACATTTGCCCTGGCAATATTTTATTTTTATTTTCGTTGTTTGTTTGGCAGGCAAAAATTTCGTTACATGCCATGGGCACCCAGAGCACCAACAGCAAAAGCAACACCAACAGCAACAGCAACAGCAACAGCAACAACATAGCGAACAGACAGATGAACATGAACACGAAACAACAAGCCAATGGCAGGTGCAAAAGGCAACAAACAGAGCAGTGGAACAACAACAAAAAGAAAGAAAACAAAAAACAGAAAAAAATACATTCATTCAGACAACGCAAGAGCAACATACATAAATCAAATTAATTTTTGTAGACAAGGCAGCCCCTCACTCCTCCCACCACAATATCTACCTCTCTCTAGCAGTCTCTCTCTCCCTCTCTCTCTCTCTCTTTTTCTCATGCCGCATCGTTACCCACTAGCATCGCCATCCATGCCCTCCCTCCCTCCTTCCATCCATCAGCATATCAGCATCACTGTTGCACCCCAAACCCCCAAAAAAAGTGCGTTTTAATTGCCAAGATGCTGCCAGTTTTCGCGATTTCGACGCTAATTAGGCGCACAATTGGCACGAAATAAAACAAAAGCATAGAGTAGAGCCAAAAGAGAAGGAGAAACAGAGAGAGAGCGAGAGATACAGAAAAAAAGTGATGAGAGGAGAAAAGAGAAAGATACAATGTACGTGACTATCTCAAGCTGTCGATTCCCCCGCCTCCCCGCCCACCATTCTGTGATAAAATGTACTTTTTAAATTGTCGCAGTGTTGGCGGCGGTAAAGTTGAAGGACGAGAAGGAGGAGGAGCAGTACAAACTGGAACCGCATCGCACGTGTATCATCAAATGAATATTCGCTTATTTGCATGTTTCTCTCTCTCTCTCTCTCACTCACTCACACACACACATACTATCTCTATCTCTGACTTTTCTGTAGATGGCATATATGAGGAGTCGTCAGTCCCAGTCTCAGCTGCTTGTGCCATGTGAGGATTGATGTGAGCCTTCGAGTTGTTGGTGGATTGCTTGGTTGGCTGAATGGTTGGTTGGTTGGTTGGTGCTTCGTGGTATAGCTCCAGCTCCAGCTTCTGCTGCTGCTGCTGGTGATGGTGATGGTAATGGTGGTGTTGGGTTGGCAGTGGTGGTGGCGGTGGTAGCTGACGTCTGACAAAATGAGTTTTTCAGTTTTTTTTTTCTTTCTCTTTGTTGCTGTTGTTGTTGTTGCTGCTTTTTTCTTCATTTCTCCGCATGAAAGGGATAAGGTTAACCTTTGATTCAACAGCTGGCTTTTAAATTAAGATTTTCTCTTGCTTTTTTTTTCATTTTCCTTTTTTTTTTTTTCTCTCTTGACTCTTGAGCAAATTTCTGTATGTGAAAATGAGAAAAGTTGGCAAACCTTCAAGTGTTGTTGTATCCCATAACTGTGGGGATTTCGTAGACGTAACTTCAAAACGAGTTTAGAGCTTAAGGCGGCGGTACAGTAAATACTCGGCAATTAGACATTTTCTTACATTTTGCATTTAGAGCAAATGACATACTGAACTCTACTAAAGGGGAACTTTTTCAATAAAGCATCATTCAAATATATATACATACATAGGATATATGTATGTATGTATGTATGGACAGACATCATCTAGTCATCTAATGATATTGAATAAGCACTTGAAAAAGTAAAATGGAAAGGATAAAATACGAAATGCGAATAGAAATACGAATACGATAGAATGGAATAGAAATAGGAATAGAAAAAAAGAAAAAGAAAAAAAAATGGGGAATGGAATGAACAAAAAAAATAAAAAAATGAAACTCATACACAAAGTAAACAATTGATTTGCATTACGTGGCCGAGAGCCAGTTCGTCTTTCAATTTCCTTAGCCCAAACCCCATTTCCCTTCCCTTCCCTTCCTTTCTCGTCCCTTCGCCTATGTATTCTTCATTTTTATACTCTACTCTGAATCCTCTCAATGTCCCTCCGCTAAGCCCTCTCCGGGGAGTTTTCTGGTTTTTTTTTTTATTTTTTTTTTTACTTGTGCTGACAGCCAGATATAGGGCCTGGCCAGGGAGTAAAGGGAAGGAGAATGCCAGCCAAGACTTTACAACTTGCCCATTTTTGCTTACCCACCGTTTACTTGCAAATTTTCTTTTGGCTCGGCAGATTTCTTTCCATTTTGCCTTTCCCTCGACGGTTTTCGTTATATTTCTTTTTCTCCCCCCACTAGGATATCCGCATAGATCTGCATATGAGTGTATCTGTATATATATATCTATATATGTGTGTGTGTGTGTGTGTGTGTGTGAGAGAGTCTTAGAAGTTATTTTCATATTTGTTTAAAGTCTATTTACCGCAAGTTGACAGTGAAATATGCGAAACTAGCGCGTAGCCAAATAAGTGCGACAGTTTCCGGTTACAACTGTGTGGCAATGCCAATGGCAGGAGTAGCGGCAGGAGGAGCAGCAGCAGGAGATATTCTCATTCCTACCGCTTTGCCTCGCCTCGCCTCTCTGCGCGTCCTTCCCTCAAGGCATGGCTGCATGTCATTGCGGTTTGTTTGTTTGCTTGACTTGCGCCTGGGTAAGGATTTCATGTGCTTGAGCAGCAGATAGACGACACGAAGGAAGGCTGCAGAAACACAACGAGAAGGAGCAGAAGATGTAGAAGTTGTAGGAGGAGAAGTGGGACCAACCGCAGAGTATAGCCATGTCTCTCGCCATCTCTCTCTCTCTCTCTCTCTCTGTGTGTGTGTGTGTGTGTGCCTGTCCGCATGACAATTTGTTGTGCCTGAAATCTGCTGCTGCTGTTGCTGTTGCTGTTGCCGTTGCTACCGCCCTCGTACCCATCAACTCTTGCTCTATTTGTGTTGCTGCTGCAATGTTTTTTGCGCAATTTGCCAAAGCCATGCAAGGCACGAAGCAGCAGCAGCAGCAGCAACAGCAGCAAAATAAGGAGAAGGAGAAGAAGCAAAAGATATGCAGAACAGACGATGACTATGAAAGGTTGGAAGGGAGGGAGGGAGGTAGGGAGGCAGGCAACTGAATGAGAGAAGGAAACCCAACCGACCAGGGCCAGGCAAATAGTCTGGAGCTGTGTAAACAAACGGTTATCCCTAAACCGACGAGTCGTTTCATTCGTTCGCTCATTCCCTCAAATTCTCCCTTATTTCCGCTCGCCTCTCCTCCCCCTTTTTGCCTGCCTTGAAAAAGCAAGACGTATTAGATTTCTTCTCTATCCTATTCTAGGCTATAGCTATAGCTAGTCTCGTTGTTGTTGTTGTTGTTGTTGCCTTTATTGTTGTTGTAGTTGTAGTTGTAGTCGAGCCTAACCACTGAGACGGAAGTAATGTGTCTATCAAAGCATTAACGAACGAGCGAGCGCATCGAAGGGTAACATTTACGTTCTCCAATTCAACTTTCTCTGTGTATACACTAACCTTTGGGTTTACACAAATAGGAAAGAGTATTAACATAATCTATACAGATATAGATATTTATAAAGTAAGACGAGATTTGTTAAATCTGTTGATTATTATAATTGTTTTTGAAAAGTTAACTAAAATGAAGATAATTCAATTTCCGTTCCAATAGAATAAGCATATATCAAAGTAAGACTTATAGTAAAACTTTCACTTGGATATAATGATATAAGGTTAATATAAGGATATTTTCTTCAAGAACTACATAGAGAATGTCACATAATGTTAATCTCCCTTTCTAAATTCTCTAATGTATACTTAAGCGAAAATTGTTTGAATTTATTATTATAGTTGAGCGATTTCCTTTTCATTCATTTCATATAAGAAATCGATTTGCCATTTAGATAACTATATATATAAACATATATACGACGACTAAAGCCCTGTTCAAATCGAAATACAAATCGTTTAAGTCAAATTTCGTTTGTCACATGTTGTGTGTGTGTGTGTGTGTGTGTTTTAGACTGTAATCCTTGAATCAAATAGACACTTTTAGCCATTTCCAATGACTATATAATCTACTATATAACATAGAAATGCAGTTAAAATCAGATAAGTTATTCTTTTGTTATTTCTGTCGATAACTGAGATGATAAAACATAATAATAATAATAAAAAAAAGAACATATTAAAAATATTTGTTTGTTTTTGTTTTTGGTTTAGCTTATTTTTTTTTTTGTTTGTGGGTTCGTTGCTTGGACGGGGGGTGGGGTGTTATGTCCAAAAATGCCTTTTGCATTAAACGCCTTTATGCCAAATTGAACACAATTAAATTAGTTGCGGCCAAGGGGATTAAGGTGGAAATTGCCAACAACAACAACAACAACATCCTTCTCAATATGCATGTTCATGTTGTTGTTGTCTGTGTTTATGTATAACTAATTGGCTATGTAAATGGCAGCTCGATGTAGGTGTATGTGTGTGTGTGTCTATGTGTGTGTGTGTGTGTGTCTGTTAATTACGACTATAGGCAGCCGCAGCTTATAGATAAATGTTTGAGTGGTGGGTGGTGGTTGGGTGGATCGGTTTTGTGGTTTGAGTTTGCCAGCAACATCATCAGCAGCAGCAGCAGCAGCAACACTCCAACAAAATCATCAACCCACATTGACATTTCGAGCGTTGTCATGAAACCTTTTGCTAAGGATTATGCAAATCTGCCACTCATCGTGCACATACATACACACATACACACACACACATATACATACATATTTATATATCTACATATACATATATATATATATATATAGATGTAGAGAGAGCGACAGAGAGGGAAAGAGTAAGATAGATAGATAGAATATGGGTGAGGGTATGGAACAGGGGGGGGAGGGGGGAGAAAGGAGAGTGAAAGAGTGCCTGGCATGCCTTCATTTACATTTACATTCAGCTAGCTAGCTGAAGATTTGCGCATCATAATTTATGCCACCCACAACAACAACAACAACAGGAACAACAACAACAGCAAATGAAAGATAGAAGGTTAGGTGGCAGCATGGTGGAAAAGTGGTAGTGGCAAGGGGGGGTGTGCGGTGTGTTGGTGGCATGAGAGACACTTCATACACAACGCCTCAAATATTGCCCACAGTTATGACAGGGCACACAAGGATATCAGTAAACCAGGCAGACAGACAGACAGGCAGACAATGAGACAGGCAGACGGAGAAAGAGACAAACAGATAGAAGGACAGACCGACAGGTGAATACCAGCAACATCAGCAACAACAACAACAGCAACAACAATAATATTAACTGGCCAAAATCTATGCCAAAGACACAATGGAATGAAAGGAATTTACCCTCCATTTTTTTTGCCATTCACTTTACCATAATTAAATCATAAAATTAAAAATTTGATTTTTTATAAAATTAGTTAGTTGTCCTTTTGTTGTCCGCTTTACGGATTTACATTTTGAAAAGTACCTTTTCTCTGGTATTGTTGCTTCTGTTTTGTGTTTGCTGCCTGATTTGGCAGACATAATCAGAATTAATACCCAAGTGTGGTAACTGACATTTGACTGCCATTTGTTGTTTTTTTTTTTATGTTTTAGCAAAACACTTCTTTGGCCCAATGGTGCTTGTATACTTATCTCTCTAGTTGCACTTTTGGCCCATAAAATGCTTAAATTAACTAACTAACCTCTGGGGAGAGAGAGAGAGAGAGAGCGGCTTTTGCGGCACTGGAGGCAGCTTAGGGGAAAATGGTTGTTGGTGGATTGGTTGGAGATGGGCGGCAGGGGGGCGGGCGAAGGTTTGAGGTATACTATGCAAAATGCAAACACCGTAAACACCTTTAAAAGCTACAGAGATTTCCAGCTTCAGGACTACCGTTCTACCCTCTCTTTCAACTCTGGCTCTGTGCATTCTGGCCTGGTCTAAACTAAACCTGATAGTTGGCACTGCAATTTCCATACGAGAGATATGAGGCAACATGCGGAGAAAGGGGTGTGAGTGAGTGTAAGTGTGTGTGTGTGTGTGTGTGAGTTAGTGTAGTTTATTTGCAATTTTTTAGCCAACGAGCTTGATTCTTTTGCTCTCTCTCTCTCTCTCTCTCTCACTCTTTCTCCAACCCCTTCCCCGACACTTACGCCAGAGTGTGGCCCCTCGGCATGTGAAATTTTTGTTATCGCAAAGCTTGCAGCAGTTGCAACAGCTGCAATAAAAATCAGTGGCCAAAGGTTGCAGCAGCTGAGGTCAGTTGGGGTCCAGCAGCTAACCTCACCCTCACCCTCACCCTCACCCTCAGCCTCACCCTCAACTCTCAACTCTCAACTCTTGTTACACACCCATCTCTTCTCCGCTATTTCATTCTCCTACCCTTCCCTCCAAGTCACACACACTCTCACACACATATACACGCTGTATGTTTGTAACTATGTGAGTGTGTGTGTGTGTAAATAGAACATTTGCACTACAAAACTAGCGCAGTGAAAATTTGAATTGAAATTTTTGCCTCGTTTTGTTTTTTTGTGTTAGTTGCCTGCTTGTGGGGTAGTTGGGGAGAAGGGTTAGCAGGGGAAAAAGGAGGGTGGTAGTTTTCTGATTTGCATTTAAAAGGTGTGTCGACAGAGCAGCATTAAGGGGGCGGGGTTTAAATATATGAGTTGGCCTTTTCTATGTATCGTTTTGCAAATGAGTGGAGCTTAGAATGAGAAAGAGATGTCAAGAGAGAGTGAGAGAGAGAGAGATCGAAAGAGAAAGACAAAAACAAAGAGAGAGAGAGAGAGAGAGACAGAGAGAAAAAACGAGAAAGAATTGCAAGGGTATTTGTGAGGGTATTTGTAAGAGTCCAAGTTACTTTTTGAAATACAAATGAGTTGATTTTGCTTAGGTCATAAATGTAATTTAGTTCCATTTCCTCTCACACTTCTCTCTCTCTCTCTCTCCATCGCTCCAACTCACACTGTCTTTCGTTCTATCCCACTCACACATATTTTCCTTTCTAAGAACTTTTTACTTTTTGTAACTTTTCCTCTATGGCCTGGTGAGTAGGCGAAGGTCGCGAGGGGGGGTTCAAGGGGCAGGCATTTTTACATTTTTACAGCTAATGTGGAATGCTCTAGGAATGTGTGGGAAAAATGCATGGGAAAATTCCTTAAGCAAGTTCTTTTACTCACAAAAAAAAAAAAGACAAAAACAACAAAAACAACAAGAACAAATCAAGAAATATTCGCAACATTAAAAAAAAAACCAAGGAAAAAAAACAAAGGAAAGAAAATCAAATTCAGTTTAGAATATAAAAGAAATCGATTGACAAGGAGGCAAATAGTTTCCAAAACATGATAGTTAAGGCTAATAAAGACGATATTTGAATCGTTCTATATATGCATAGACATATGAGTTAGATATGTTTAGATACTATTCGACTTTTTCGTAAAGTTTCCAATCCACTTTAGGACTTTTGGGTAAACTAAATGCAGTTAAAAGCAGGGTATTCAAATAGTCGATCATAAAATATACATTTCAAATGCAAATGGATGAGTGAATTCAAATGCAACAAAACATTTTAAATATACATAAAATGAAAAAATAAAATGTAAAATAAAAGAACAGAAAGAAAAATACATTTATGTATATATATATATAGTATTCGTATATATGTATTTGTATATGGTATGTACATATATTTGCCTGGTAACATCAAATTGGCTGGATGGTTGGGTTATAAATTTCCATCTAGCGGCGGATGGATGTCATTGCTGTTGTTGTTGTTGTTGCCACTGCCACCGATGTTGTTGTTGTTGTTGCTGTTGTTGTTGCTTTTGATGCTACGCATGCAGCAGCAAACTATTAATCATATTGAATGCCTGTGACTGAACCTAAACCATCCTCTAGCTAATCAATCTCTTTTTCTAACAGCAATCTCATCTCATCCTTCTACTTCCATTCTCCTTCTCCTCCTCCTCCTCCTCCTCCTACTCCTCTTCTTCCTCCTTTGCAATCCTCCATCTCCATTCTTCTATTTATTCTTCTTCTTCTTCTTCTTTTTTTTGTGTTGTATTGTATCTCTTCTTCTGAGCAAAAAAAAAGAAAAATGAACGTTAAAGTCATTAACGCCTCGCTGGCCACCTGCCTGGTGGTGCTAGCCGTTGAAAGAAAATATTTGAGGGGTAGTGGGGGGGTTGAGTGAGGAGGGGGCTGGTGGTTGTACTAAGCCTCTCTATATAGCAGACATTCTGCTATTTTGTTTATGGACATAGCGCAAATCTCTTGGCCCACCAGGCTGGCAAGCTGGCAGGCAGGCAGGCAAAAGCCAAAAGGGGGATTAGTTGTAATCAATAACTTGGACGCCCCCCCTTCCCCCTTCCCCTTATCCACTCCTCCTCCTCCTCCTGCTCTCCTTACCTATAGCAAGTTTGCTTATTTTTGTTGTTGTTGGGCTTCTACCGCTTCTGTTTTGTTTGCCTTAGCCAAAAGTTCTAGTGGGTTTCTCTTTACTTTCTTCTTTTTTTGTTGCTTTGTTTTGCTTTGCGTTTTTTGTTTTTTTTCTTTCTTTTTTTTGTTCGCCTTCTTTTCTGAGAAAGTTATTATTATTGTATTATAATTTTCTTTGGGATTAATTGAAAAGTTTTCGATTAAGAATTTACGCTTGGTTGAAGTTGAAGTAGCCCTTTGCATAGGAAAGACAAAGGAATAGAAGCGGGAGAGAAAGAGAAAGAGAGAGAGAGGGAGAGTGAGAAATGGAATGGAACTGAAAAGAACTCGCGTGGCGTTTATATGAAGGTGTCTCAACTATTTGATTGTTATGCTTACTGACAGTTTCCGCTTTTTCTCCCATTCTCTTTTTCTTTCTGCCCTCTCTTATTCACTCACTTTCCCTCTCTCTCTCTCTCTCACACACTCTCTCTCTCTCCTTCATTAATTTTTATTTGCCTTCTCTTTCAGTTATGATGATGAAAATTACTTAAAAGCATTTTTTGTTGCTACTGATTTGATTGATTGATGGGCATTTATGGGTTTTCGCTTGCTCGCTCGCACCCAATCGACATTCCCCCCTCATCCCATCCCATCATCTTCGTCATGGCAGTCATCATCATCTTCTACTTCACCTACCCATTTTCGTGGTCGTCATTATATTCACATTATCGTGTAAGCAGGTTGGAAGTTTGAAGCAATGAAGCATTGCAAATGGCAGTTGACGTCTTTCGCGTCTGACAAAAAGTTATGCCAATTTGTGTCAATTATCAAAGGACGGTAAGGAAACTGTGTGCTTCCAGAACACAGGTGCCCCCCCCATCAGGTGAGTGAGTGTGGCAAGAAGTTGAATGATAAACCACACAATATATATGTATATATATATATATAACTTAAAAAAACCAGTAAGACGATACCGTCTATACCTTCTTTCCCATGATGCTAATGCAAACGAAATGGTATTTACTTATGATTTTAATAAGCCAAAAGCAACATTTCAATGTCTCAAATAACATAACAGACGACACCCAGAGACAGAGAGAGAGAGAGAGAGAGAGTGACAGAGAGAGAGAGAGAGATGAGACACTCTATCTTTGTTGTTGTTATTCCCTGCCATCGTCATCTTCTATTATTTTGGAAACAGTGACTGCTGCAAGTCTTCTTCACCTGTCAGCTCACTAAGGAAGCAATGAATGTTCATTGTCATCAATAAATGATATATGTATGTATATATATTTAACAATTTGTGAATTTCACAACACTTTGTTGTTGACTATAATAAGCATCAACTAACGACCTTAAATTGCCATAGGCTTTCATTATTCAGCACATTACGATCGATTATTATGGAATGAATGGAATTGAAAAGTTGTATTTCTTTTAAGAATTATTCTTTCTATAGCCCAAGATAGATTTCTTATAGAATGTATGTATTTGAATGGGTTAGGTATTGGTAATAATATTTGATTTATCAAAGGACTTTCATTTATTCGTCTCAAGGAAATGCTTGTCGGTGGGGGGGTTTCTTTTATTTTTTTCTTTTGCCATTTGAAGTGGAGTCACTTGCTCATTAAAATCTATGAACGAACAGAATCATTATCACATCAATTGAAAGGAATAAATCGATTTTCGTTTAGTATCCCGTAATCAAGAATAAAACCCAACAACAACAACAACAAGAGAATTTTCGTTGTTGTTGTTTTTTTTTTTGTTCTTCTCGTGCTAAAAATTTGTTTTGTAAGCTATAACAAGTCTGGGCCTCCGTCTCACTTCCCTTCAAACTCAACATTCACTCTCTCTCTCTCTCTCCCTCTCGCTGTTTCTCTGTCTCTCTCGATCTATCTCTTTCTCTCACTTTGTGGATGTCGCTGTTTCTGTCTCTGTACCCTTCTCTCCCTAATACGATTGAATGGAGAACTTAAAGAGCACTCGAACAGCACTCAGCCGCAAATACACACACACACACACACACACACACACATACACACACACCTACAAATCGAGACCAGCACACTCAATCTGCATATGTGTGTATGTGTATGTGTATGGGTATGTGTGTATTTAAGTGGAGTTCCAAAAGGTAGGCAAAACACCAGCACCAGCATTGGGTATGGGATACACCACTGTGCTTTGCAGTACTTGTCAAGATTGAATTTGGTACGAAATTTTCTGCTTTTTCTCCCTCTTTTCTTTTTTTTTTTTTGGTTTTCTTTTTTTTTGGCGTTTTTATTGATCAAACAAAACGTAGCAAGAAGTGGCAAAGCCAGTGAAGGTGTCATTGCTTGCCTCCTAGATATACATATATATATATATACATACATATATACATATTTATATATATACATATATACAGATATATATATATATACTATATATTTATCTATTTGTATATATTTAGTGTATAGAACACGCGCAATGCGAATAGATTGCATGATTTGTTCCACAACTGTCAATCTGATTTTCGTTTCTTTTGCATTTTTATGATTATTACCATTAAGGTTATATATATATATATATATATATATTTCTATATATACTATAAAATTAAAGTATTTTTATTTTGTTAGATAGAGTTTTGACAACTTACCGGACCAAATTGCTCAAAATAACTTTTCACATCCTCCAATGTAGTGGGCGCCGAGAGGCCACCCACAAAAATTTTCTTCGTTCTCGTCACCATCTAAAAAAAGAAGAGAAAGAAAGAAAGCGAAAAAGAGTTGAGAAAAAAGAAAACGAAATGAAATGATTCCAAAAGGTTAAGTGGAAATGTTGGCATTTAAATATGCATTTCTATATACATTTAGTATGTATGATTGGTGGTAAAGAGATGGGTAAAGGTGGGTTGTGGGTTGTGAGTTGAGGGCTGGGTTGGGTTGGGTTGGATTGGTAGAACGGGCGATGGACGTTGGTTTTGGTGACGACGAAAAGTTATGGCCTGCAAGGCGCTCGCCCAGCAGAGGCTGCTATGCAAGGAGCTGAGCTGTAACTTACGTCCAAAATGCAACCAACTTTCGCTATGAGTCGTTCAACCATTTTGTAAATTTTATGTACTACACACACACACACACACACACACACACATGTGAAGTCTATGGGTGTGAGTGTGTGTGTGTGCAGCTGGCATATTTAAGCTGACAGTTTCAAGTGCCAACTTTACGCAGTTAGCGTAGAAAGCAGCAGCAGGAGCAGCAGTCGAGCACCGAAAAATGATGGCCAGACAAGGACGACGACGACGACGACGACGAGAAGGCAAAACCAGAGACTGCTGCCGGAGAGTGTATGCGAGTGTTGTGTGTGAGTGTGTGTAGCTGCGTGTCTGTGTATAGCCTTTTTAGCCCGCAGGCAAGCGTAAACTGTTAACGTTAAGTGACGGTAGTTAAGGCCAAAGCACAGTGGTATAAAACTAGTCAATCCCAATAATTAAATGCACTTTATTCAACATCTAAGAGGAATAAATAAAATCTAAATTCATATTCAAACCGATTTATTATGTATGTAAGAAATGTTATAACGGTTAACCCGTCTGATTTCTGGCAATTCAGAGTGTAGAGTAATTGTTATATATGTGCATATGAACCGAAACATTTCAGAGTTAACAATGAAAATTACAAATTATTTGAATGTAAATTATTTCGCCACACAAAAGAGGCATGGGCCAAAAAGTTATCATAGAGCGACGAGCGGCAAGCTGTAAGTTGCATGTTGGAAGTTGCAAGTTGCAAGTTGCAATATGATGATGATGATGCCACGCGTTGCCCATGGTTTCTTCCTTCTCTTAGACCGGATGAAGCTGATGACGCTGATTGCACTGACGCTTGCAAGCTGCAATTTATGAGGCACAGGCACTACACACAGACAACTAACTATGGAGAGGGGAAGAAGAAATGTGGAGTAGTGGGGGAGGAGAGGAAAAGGGGCAGGCAGGCAGTCAGGCAGATGTGGGATACGTCCGTTAAGGAAGCTAACGATATGTAACAGCGGTGCTGATGTTTCTGCAGTGCCAGCAGTAAAATTCATACAATGTCGTAAAATTAAAACACTTGTGCTGTCGCACACTCTCACACACACACACACACACTCACACACACATTGTGAGAGATAGATAGAGATAGATAGATAGATAGAGGGAGCAAGCACTATAACTACAAAGTTGGTCGTGCAGCTTTTGGCAAGGCAAATCGCTTTTGCTTCTTGCTTCCTTTTTTTTTCGCCCTTCCCTTTTTTGTTTTTCTTTTTTTTTTTTTTTTTTTTTTTTTTGTTTTTTTTTTGTCTGTGCTGCACTTTAGTCAGACAGCGGCAAAGGGTGCGGGAGGAGGGTGAGGTGCCTAACAATTTGCAACAGAACAGAACACGATGAAGGAGGAGGAGGAGAAGAAAGACAGTAGCCGAGAATCAAGTTGCAAGTTGTGCCGGCAGTGCAAGAAAGTAACACTATGGCTAACATCATGATCATCATGATGTCCACCATCAGGAGAGACGCCTCTGTTTTTCATTTTCATTTTCATTTTTTCTTTTTTTTTTTTTTTTTTTTTTTGTCTATTTTTGTTAGCCTCATCATCAGCCATCACGTCGAGCCACAAAAATGGTTAACAGAAATTGCAGCGTTGTTAAAAACCAATTTAAACTGCAATAGCCAGCAGTTTTACCCAACCATTTTCTGCTGCTCCTGCTTCACTGACACCACCAAGAGACACCATCCACTTCACATTCCCAACTTTATCCCGCTCCCCTCCCCCCTTTCGCTATTGGTCCCCATTCATCGCCTTTGGTGCTGCTTCGAGCGGCACTAATCACTGGCAGCTACTTAAACTAATAAACTGGTCGTCGGCTCACTTTGTCTGTGGCAGTCAACCAGTTAGTCAGTCAGTTGTGCCCGCCAGTCTGTCATTTAGCCCCATCACTGACTGACTTTCTTTAGCGTTTATTTATTTTTTTTTCTACTTTTAGTTTTTTTTTTTTTTTTTTTGTTGTTGTTCCTTTTGGCTTTTGCCCATTTTCTTGGTGGCGCTTTGCAATGTCATCATCAAAATATATAAATGAACCAAAAAAAAAAGAAAACCCACGCCCAATGCTGATAGCAAGACATGAATCAAAAGACCAAAAAACACACCCAATTCAAAGCGAACTGTGACCCATACCATTAGACACACACACACACACACACACACATAGACATACACATATAGATACGCACACAAATACATAGATAGACAAATGGCACCACACACGCATACTAACGAAGTGACACGGCATTTTAACGGCCACCGCAGCAACGTAGCACAGATTAGGAATGTCAATATTAGCCACAAGAAGGACTAAGGAGTAGAGTGGGAGATAGAGACAGAGACAGAGATAGAGATAGAGACAGAGACCGAAACGAAACCAAACCAAACCAAATCAAACCATACCGTAACCGTATAGAACAAGGTATAGGTAAATAGGCGGGGCAGCGGAAACGTTAAATGGGCGGCACAGGAAAGACAATGGCGCCCAGCTACCGATGTTTAGACCATGGCTAACAGTGTAATGTTGGAAATTTGACAAATGACGTCAGAGCAGAGGACGGTCGGTCGGCCCAATAACTGAGGTGAATAGTGGGAGTTGTCGAATTGTGGGCGTAACCACTTACAATGCAGTTGACATCAAAGTCAATTTTTCCTTCCATCCTTGGTATAACCAAAGTGAGTACATAGATGTAATGACAGCAAATCATTCCGGGAGAGGGAAAGAGAGAGAGAGAGAGGGAGAGAGATACAAAGAAGGGAAGATAAGAATTTTCTCTTCAATCGTTCGATTTCGTTCATTGTGGTTAATAAAGACAGAAATGAAAGGAAAAAGTTATTAAAAAATTCTTCTCTCTTGCCACTTTCCATTTGCAATTATTAAAAATTGAAAAACCAACAATAGAAAAAATGCTAAGATTTAATATTGAGAAAATTAAACAAAATGAATATTAATTTAATTGGTAAAAATTTCAAATTGTTCTATTTTACATAGAAACCAAATTCAAAAAAATTGTTATCTATCAAAGGTCTTATATTTCTTTATTTATTTGCAAATATATTAATATCTAGGTTATTTTTTAAGTTACTTTAGATAAAGTTTCCCTTTGTCCTTTTCTATTAAACGAAATCAAGCCATATGTCATAACTTTGCTATATCCCAATTTATATATGTATAAGATGAGTATTTGTATTATTATTAAAGAATATAATACTTTTTAGGCAAGAATGGGGGGTGGGGGGGTAGAAAATATGATATATTTTTCTTGAATGGTTTTCCCTCATTTTCATTTCTCCTGCAATTGCTTGGCAATCAAGGGCAATCGATCATCTAAAGCTTCTAATGCCCAAAAAAAAAAAAAAAAAGTTGCAATAAACCTTCATCAAAAGTTATTTGAGCGCAACAACAACAACTACAACAAAAGAAAGAGAAGGGGAAAAAAAACTTTAATAAATTTATTGATTATAATGAGTTTTATATAGTTGAAATCAAATTGAGACCTTATCAATAAAGTGCCAATGTATAAAGCTTATGCATATAAACCATTATAATAGAGTTTTTTTTATAGTTAAGATTATAATCAATAATTTGAGCCTTACTTATATATCTCCACATACATACACACACACACATACACATACAGGCAGATGAGATTTACATTTTAAGCTGACCGACATTGTCATCATCAACATCATCGCCCATCATCTCCTCCATCATCATCTTTTCTCAATCCTCTCCCTTTCACCCGTGTTTTTTTTTTTGTTCGTTTCGTTTCATTTCGTTTTTTTGTGTTTTGTATTTTCGGCAATGTTGTTAGTGGAAAGGCCAAATCAATTTAACACTTTCAACTAAATTATTCACTTTGCATAATAATTTTCAAATCTGTCAAAAATTCAGGCAACACACACACACACACACATATACACACACGCAGCCTGTCGGCGTCTGCACTTTCACACGCTGCGGAATGAACAGAACCAAACAGAACAGGAAAAATGGCAACATGAAAAGCGACAAGGGACGTGGACGGGGGGAAGTCTAAAAGCACTCAAATAATTCCCAGGCGTAAGCTAAACCAGCTCAAAGTTGCCAACAATAGCGCAAAAAAGATGATGGCTAAAGGGGGGGAGGGTTGGGGGCGAATTGGTAGAGACACAATATGCGCGGGAGGTTGAGTAACAGAAACTAAGCAGTAAAGAGGGAAAAGAGAGAGGGGAAAGGACTAAAACCCTTTAACCGTGCGTAGGCATCAGAGGCGGCAGCAGCGGCGGCGGCAGCAGCGGCTGTCCGCGAAGCGTCACAAATTCTGTTAAGCGAAAATTTCATCAACGGCAACGGCAATGGCAACGGCAACGGCAACAACGCAAAAATTTCTCATTCGCCATTCAGAAGAGAAGGCTCCCATCTTTAGCCTCCCAGACTCCATTTTTCCCCCTTTACCACCCTAACCCTCATCCCCCACCCTCTGACAACTTTCGTTTGGCTCCGCTTGTTGGTTGGTTGGTTGGTTCGTTTCGTTGTCAAAATGAAAGGAAAATGTCTCATAAATCCTTTTAATATTAAATGAGCTCGCTGTCCTACCCATTTGCCTCTACCACCACCCCCCCACCCCTCTCCATTCTGCCAGCCTGCCTGCCTGGTTGCCTGAACCGCTATACATCCCATACCACTGTCAGAGACAATATCTGATGTTTCTTCTCTTACCAAAAACTCTTTACCTCTCTCTCGCTCACTCTCTTGCTCTCTCCCTCTCTCCTGTCGCTCTGAACTCATCTACAGCGCGCGTACACTTAAAATTATGTGGCTAATGGGAGCAACTTGGCTGGAAATTGCGCGAAGAATGAATGAACAAATGAACGTATGAACGAACGGAGAATGGAGCAGAGAATTGAGAATGGAGAATGGCGACACATGTTCTTTCCATCAGTGTGTTGGCGGCCTGGGACAGGTTTCCGCCAATTGTCATTAAATGTAATTTTTAAACCTGTTAGGCCATGTGTGTCATAAAATGTAACGTTAAAAAGGGTTTTTTTCCTCTCTCTCGTTTGCTTTTTGTGTTTTTCCTTTTTTTTTTAACCCAAAAAAATTTTTTTTTTTGCTTGCCATTTGGTTTTATTGTGAAATTAGTAGGCAAAGCAGCGGGTTTATTAAAGTTTTTATCCACCCCTTCCAACTTTCAACATTTTCTACCTCCCCCTACATTTCCACTTACTAGTAGTCCCGCCGTTACACCCCCTCTTCTCATCCTACTGCCACTTTAACCAGCAACAGAACACAACACATTCTTTATGCTTGCCTAACACCAAAAAAGGGTTAGAGTATATAGCGGAGTGGGAGGGAGTTGGGATCTGGTAACGACAACAATTTGTAACATTTGCCGCATTTCCCGCAAGCATTTTCCAAAAAACGAAAGAGGCATAGCAAAGAGATGGCGAGGGGTAGGGGTAAGGGGAAGAGAAAAAAAAAAGGGTATAGGGTTTGCTTTTGGTTCAACATCATTCAAAGTGACAAATTATCCATGCAAATTTCACACAGCAAATGAGAATAAGCAAAAGGGGAAAAAGGCTCGTGGGAAAAAGTGTTGCATACTTATATGTATATATATTCAGATATATATATATACATATGTATACACATATATATGTATGTATATATATATGTATAGAGCACTAGCCTGAGACGATGCCAAAAGTGTTGCATACTTATGAGAGCAGAGATGCAGAGAGAGGAAGAGAGCGGAGGAGACCAGAAGTAATTTTTGATATATGAAAATTGATAGCAAATTTTTGACAAATATTCAGAGACCAAGAGCAAGCAAAAATGACAGAGTGAGAGAGACAGAGAGAACGAAGGGAAAGGGAAAAGCAACATGATTGCTTCTTATTTTTCGTTTCCTTTTCTCAGTTTCCCCCATTTATAAATACATATATATAGATATATATATATATATCTATATAAATATATAGTTATGTATGCATAATTCGATATGCTCCATCAATTTGGCATTGTTTGGGCATTTTTTTTCTCGTTGTCTTGATTTCAATTAATTTGACCACGGAAAACCCACACACGCACACTCAAGCACACATATATATATACATATATGTATATCAATATGTATATACATATATACATAAATATATCTTTATAGATAGGCAAAGGGACCAGCTGCTGTTACTTTTGGTTGTGATCCAACCGAAAATTTTCTGCAATTTCCGTTACTAATACTTTTTGGTCAATTTCCTACGCAAAATGTTGCCCCTTGCCCCCTTGACAGACAAAAAGCATTTCTTCTTTCCTGTTGATTTATGGCTCTGACAATGCTCATTCTCATTCGCATTCACATTCTCCTTTTGTGTTTGTGTGTGTGCGTTTGTGTGTGTGTGTGTGTGTGTGTGGCATCGTTCTACTCTAGTTTGGCTCCTTAATTTCGTTGATATTTATAAGGCGAAATGTCCTTTTTGAACGTAGCCAATAAACACGTTTGCTGCCACTGTCACTGACAAGGGATAATGGGGCCAGCCTTAGTCTCAGACTCAGATTCAGACTCAGCCTCTGCTTCAGATTCAGTCCCGGTTTACTTGCCCTGCCTGTTCATAGAAGCATTTTGAATATGCCCAGGGGATAGATGGATGGACGGACAGGATAGGACTGGACAGGACAGAATAGAGCAGAACAGTACAGGACATGGCTTGAAGCATCAAAAGGAATGCAAATGCTTGGCTTTTACTTGTAAATCAAATGTAATATATTACTTTATGGCTGAAGAGTTGAGTTCAGTTTGAGCATTTTAATGAGCATTCGGTCGGTTCACAATTGAGAAATGAGAACTGAGAACTGCGAACTGAGAACTGAGAACAGAGAACAGAAAGCTGGAAGCTGAGAGCTAAAAGCCATCCCCCCCCCCAAACCTCCACCTCATCCAATCAACAGCTGAGATCTGTTCAAATGAAAACTAAAAACATTTTGGCATCATTCACAAATTGACTGGTTGGCTTATTGTGGGTGGGGCCTATGGATGGCTTTGAGTTTCGATTCGGGTTTGGGTCCGGGGCATCCTGCCAAGTCACCTTATTTATGCATAACAATAATGAATATTATACAACAAGCCCGAAATGTAATTCTCTGTAATTAATTATTAATTTATGCGCATACATTTAACTCACACGCATTGTCGTCGACAGGCCCCAGCACAGCCCAACCCAACCCAAAGAACATGTGTGTGTGTATATGTGACTGTGTGTGTAAGCCATGTTTGAGTATGTGAGTGAGTGAGTGAGTGTGAGCCTGTGTGTGTGTGTGTGTATATGTTTGGCATCGGCATCCTGGCACAATGGCTCGACTGGCGGATGCGGAAACTGTTTTGCTGCCGTTGATGCTGCTGCTGCTGCTGCCACAGAGACCAAGGCAAACTCATTGTTATAAATACCCTTTAATCATTGTTTGCTATTAGGGTATACTGAACTCTCTCTCTCATCAAGTAATAACAGAAAGTTTTAGAATCAATCTCAAATAGTTCTCATATTTATTTTCGAAATAAAAGTAAATACTAAAGTTCTGTGTAAATAGATTAATTTATAAATGAAATTTGCAAAAAGAAAACCATCTACATAAGAAGATGATGATCCACATCTATCCAATTAGACTTAAACTGAATAAAATCAAGAAAAATATAAGTTCTATATATTCTGAGAGGAGGCGTTCGATTAAATTGAAACTTGATTCACACATTAAAAATATAATTTAAAGCTTAGCAGAAACTTTCTAAAATTAAATAGAAACAAAAATGAAATAAAATTCATTTAGAGTTGAAAAGTCTCTACAAGAGATTCTTAAATCAATAATTAATTTTAACATTTTACAATTAAATATCTGATGAAAGATAATAAATTAATTTCTCTTTTAATAAATATTTTGATTGTTGAACCATATTGGGGTACACTAGAGTTCAGATTGATTTTAGCATAAATAAATGAATATCATTGAACTGAGTTGAATTTTTCAAATAATACTTTGGTGTTGAAATTAAAATAATAATAATAATTGAATAATAATTAAATATAGAGATTTGTAAACTAATGGTAAGTGGTAATTTCTTTTTTATAATAGTAGTTAGTAAGGTATTAATAAGTCGATTTACTTTTACTCATTACATTTCATGTTAAATGCAAGCGACTAACGAGCCAGCAAAGTCTCCTTTGGTCGCATGTTGTTGTCTTTATTGTTGTTGTTGTTGCTTTTGTTGCTGCTGTTGTTGTCGTTCTAATGTTAAGTTGAATTGTCATTAAAATTGTCGTCCATAATTTCGACATTAAATACACACACATGCGACAAGCGAAGAGCCAAAGCTAAAGCTTGCCCTGTGTATGTAAATATTGTATGACTATGCATGGGTGCGAGTCTCTGTGTGTGTGTGTGTGTGCCCCTCAATGTATGCAACACTTTTGCCAGTCTAGCATAAATGCTTGCCTGTGCTTACATGGCCATGCTCATGAGTATATGCCGTGTGTGTGTGGTGTGTGTGCGGTGTGTGTGTATGTGTGTGTGTGTGAAGGCAGCTTGGTTAAAAAGTGCCAACGCAGCATGTTTTCAACATTGTTTAAATTTATATGGCAGACACTCTACGGCAGGACATCAGCCCGCTCCTCTACTTTCTACCCTTCTCTTATATCCTTCTCCTGTCGCTCTTTGCCACATACTGTGCTTAAAGTTTTTAAATTTGCATAACACACACTTACACACACAGATACAGCAGATAGATATATACACATACATATATAAAAACATACATAGATAGATAGACAGGAAGAGCAAGTCAAGTTGTTGGGTCAGCTAAGGCTGGTGGCACTTTTACTTCTACTTCTGATAATAATTACCAGGCTCATAAACTTAACCCACCCCCCATAGCCCACCCCATGGCCCAGACCCCAGACCACACTCTCCTTTCCGACCAACAGAAAAACATCATTAGGAGACGGGCCATTACATAATTATCGCAATCATCAGAAACACACACACACACAAATACAGTGGGAGAGATGGGAGAGAGGCGAAAAGCGAGGGGAAAACTTCCAGGTAATTGAAATTGTGTCCATTTCGTCTTTGGAGTCAATTTCGATAAAGTTTTTGGCTCGGTTTGGCTTTCATTTAACGCTAATCACTTGCAGTCACACAGAAAGAGAAACATTCAGACCAAGAAAGCAAGCCAAGGAATTTGGCCAAATAATTTGTCTTTCTATTTCCTGTGGCAACTTTCATACCACCCACTCTCCCCCTCCACCCAGTATCCGTTGCCTGACCTGTTCAGAGTCCTGGCTGCCTTTCGTTAGCTAGATTGTTTTTGGCCAAGGTCAAATGTGTTCATAGGCTAGGTGACGGTTTTGCTTAATTAGAACATTCATTAATCAAATCAAAACCATTTGCCACCCTGCTGAGGCCCAAAAAAAAAAAAAAAATAAATACATAAAAAAAAAAAAAAAAACAAAGAGGAAAGGGAAAAAAATAAATAGAAATAGAAAACTGAAAGAAGACGAACAAACGGACCAGCCGACAAAGTAGGTAAAATGAAAGAGGCGAAAGTAGAGGAAACTTTTGGCGAATGGCATATAAACACGCACCCAGGCACAACTAAGGAATGAGCATGAGAGTGAGGGAAAGACAGAGATATGTGTGTGTGTGTGTGTGTGTATTTTTATATATATACAATGTATGTGTGCCAGTGTGTGTATATAGGAGAGATGAGCAGTTTGATGTTCGGTAGGGGATGGGGTGGATCTCGGGCCGGGGCCACCACCAAACAAATAAATTCAGTCACATAGAAAAACGACAGACGACAACGAAACGACGGCATAACAAAGCGCACAGATTCGTGAAAAATACAAAAAAAAACACAAAACCTTAGGAAAGGGAGATAAAGGGGGAAGCGACGAACAAAACGAAACAAGAATTGGGGAAAAAGGCGACCATTAAAACACATTTGTATATCTATTTTTAGGTCGAAACAAAAACTCAACTCGGAACTTGGAACGCAGCGGGCGGTACGCGATGGTAAATGCGAAACAAGAAATAAAGAAGTAAATAACCAACAAGGAACAACCAAAAACAGAAAAGAACAGAACAGAACAGAACATAACAGAACAGAACAGAACAGAACAGAATGAAGCAGAGAAAAACAAAGTAGAAACAGAACAGAAACCCAAAACCGGCCACAACACAATAAAAGCAATGAAAATATTTTTGTTGATAACCGATTGCAAATTACCCTATGTACATAAATTAGACAATTATCAAAATTTGACAAGAAACTCGATTCAGAGATACCTTGTAATTAGTAGATATATATATATATATATATATATATATATTATTGATATATACGCGCCATTTACATTTAATTTGAAGAGGAAAATATTTCTAATTTATTTATCAATGAATAGCTTAATCTCTAGCTTAGTATACCTTTTGTCAATGAATGGTTTTAGGGTATCAAAAAGAACTTAAAACTACTTTAATTTATGGCTTACGCATTTCTCATTCGCACCCTTTCCACCTCCTCCCCCCTCTCACACAAAGAGACTCATTTCTATGTATAAGGCAGGTTTGCCGTTGCCCTTCTATCTCTTTCTTTATTTTCGTTCTTTTTCTGTTTTATTTTTTTTTTCCTTTATTTTTTTTTTTTTTTTTTGGGTGCAGGAAAGGCAAAGCAATCAGTCAGTCAACAAACAACTTGGCTTTGACTCTCAGTTTCCTCTCGGTTTTTGAGTCAGTCAGCCTATTTGGAAAAAGAAGAAGAAGCATATCCTTTTCTTTTTTCGTTTTTTTTCTTTTTCTTTTTTTTTTTTTTTCTTTTTTGAGAACTTGAACTCAAAAGCCTGTTGAGACCGTTGGCAAACGGAATGCGAAAGATGTTCCCTCAGTACAGAGTAAAGAATTTCTTTCTTTTTATTTTTATTTTTTTTTTTTTTTTTTTTGTTGGTGAATTTCAAGTGAAATCATAAATCAGAAGATAATTGGTAGGACTTGTCCCTTTGACAGTGACTTTCTGTCGAGCTTAAGAAAGGTAGTGAGGGGTAGGGCGGGCGGTTAGTGCGAAAGTAGGTGGTTTTTTTATTATTATTATTTTTCTTTTTTTTTTTTTTTCTTTTTATTTTCACTGCAGTCGTCAGTTGTCTGTTGACTGATGCCAACTTTGCTGAGTGGGTAAATTATGCATAAGCGCACTAGGTATACCCCTTTCTCTGTATCTGTACCGCGTATACCCCCCACCACTCCCTCCTATCATGCACCACATTATGATGAGGTAGGATAGACAAGTAAACGGGCGGACGGACATGCAGACGTTATGTCTGATGCAGCAGCTGGATTATATATGCGGGCCGACCGACCTCCCCTAACAATCCTCCTACAGCTATCCCCCCTCCGGTCGTCACATTGGCCCCCCTCATCGCACTTTTGCCATTTATGCTTAAGCAAAGGCAAACAAACAGCAAAATATTTGTATGCTAAGCCAAACACATGCGAAGCTCGACAATGCCACGCCTCCTCTCCTACCCTCCCTCACCATCTATGCCTTGCCACAGATCTTTCTCTTTCTCTACCTACCTACCAAACACCACACAGCAAAGCAAAGCCCGCCCAACGCGGCTCAAGTATTTTGCATTGCTAAGCAGAAATTATAAATCAGGGCAATTGTTGAAGATTTGCAGTCAGCCCCAACCCCAGCCCCAGTCCCGGTACCACCATCATGCCAGGACGAGCTAGGCCAGAACAGGCCCGCCGCACAACTAAACTTGCGCCAAAATGAAAAGATGGATGAGAAGTGAGTGAGTGGGGGGTGGAGGGATTTTGGAGCATGAGGAAGTGTAGCTGGAGGATTGCCGAAGCACGCACGCCTCGCTGGCTTCCCGGTTGTCGTTGTTTTTGTTGTGTTGACTGGCATGCTGGCTGGCTGGCTGACTGACTGACTGACTGACTGACTGACTAACTGAATGACTGACTGACTTGTTGGTGCTTGTGACGAACGTGCACAGGCAGTGAAATTTATATATATACATATATATATATAAAATTTCTCTTTTGCAAGGACAAACCTGAAACCCAAAAAATGAATTTAACGAATATGAAAACAGACTCGATGGCAAGAATGGGAATAAGTGAGAAACGGAGAGAGAGAGAGAGAGAGAGAGAGAGAGAGAGAGAGAATGCGAGTTGTGGAGATGGCGGTGAACTGAAATCATAATTTAATTTAACGTATTTTTTTGTCCCACTCTCTCCCCTCTTCTTCTTTCTATATCTCACCATTTGCAAAAAGACAAGACGAGAAATCACAGAGAGACGGCAGGGATATATATATATATACATAAATCGAGGGACAGAGGGGAACGGAAAAGAGAATAAGCAAAAACAACAGCTGCTACTACTGTTGGAATTGGAAGGCAGAATTCCTGCTCCTGCTGCTCCTCCTGCCAGACTCGTCTCGACTCTTCCCCAGTCTCAAAATCAGCGTAAATAACACGCTCCGCATCGCCCCCGTTTAAAAAGTGTAAAAGCCGTCAAGTAGAGCAAGAAAAGAATACCAAGGAGCCACATACACACACACACTCACACTCACACACACACACACATAATCATCATACACATACAAACACTATAAAAAAAATACATATATAAAGTAGAAGAAAACGTAGATGTTGCTGCAGTAAAAGATGAAACAGTCGCAAGATTTTATTTTTGCTCTCTTCTCCTGTTTTTCCTTCGCGTTCCCTTCGAGTATGTGTGTATATATATATATGTATATATATATATATATATATGTGTGTGTGTGTGTGTGTGTGTGTGTGTGTGAGTCACTTTTGGTAATAGAATAGCAAAAGGCGTTTTAATTTTCGTAATGGAAAGACAAAGAACAGGCAGACCCTCAGCCACCATCAGCATCACCATAAAGTCAGAGTCAGAGTTGGAATCGGAGTCAGAGTCGGAGTTAGAGTAGGAGCCAAAGTAGACAAATAAGCTTAGACAGAGCTAAAGATTTCGCTGAGATTTATGGCTCTCGACAATGCAGTTTAAACTGTGTTGTTGCCAAAGATAAATCCATCAAGAAGACGGTAGACAGCAGCAGCAGTAACAACAACAACAACAGAAATACCAGCAACAAATTTACACATGATTCTTATTATTTTTCAAGCTGTCGCGTTGCAGTTGCAGTTGCAGTTGCTGCAGCTGCTCGTATTGTTCGTATTGCTGCTGTGGTTGATGCTGCAAAGATTGCTGGCAGTGTTGCAACAATGGCTTCTAATATTGCTACTGTTGCTGATTTTATTGCTGAGGTATTGCTTTTATTACTTCAATTGCTGTTGCTGGCATTGCAATTGTGGCAATTGTTGTTGCTGTTGTTGTAGTTGTTATTATTTCTGCTGCTGCTGTTATTATTATTTTTGCTTTCTTTTTTTGCAAATGTTTTGTTGGTGTGATCTAAGTTTTAGATGCTACTGCTACTATTGCTTAAGTTCCTGCTGCTACTCCTGGTTGCTCCCGTTGCAGTTTGGAGGTGTTAACTGCTGTTGCTGGTGTTGTGGCAGAGTTGCTTTTCCTGATTGTTACTGTTGATGATGGTGGTGGAGGTGGTGGTGGTGGTGGTGGTGTTGTTGGTGCTGCTGCTCGGACTGTTGTGCGGTTTTTAAAACGAGTTTTATTAGTCAAGGGGGGGGCGGAGGATGAAAAAAATAGGGGAAAAGCGCCAACCGGAAATAACTCGCCACGCGCCGTAAAAGTAGACAACACATTTTGCATTCTGTATTTTACATTTTGCGCTGCCTTCATCGTTTGGTTCATTCTATAGATGTAGATTGTTGTTGCTGTTGCTGCTGTTGCTGTTGCTGATGTTCGACAACATGCAATGAATTTTTGCATTTTGCATGGCGTGCACGTAAATGACCGCCGACAATTTAAATTGTTACGCTGTTGTGGCTGGTCGCTGTCGGTTGTCTGTGATGTGAAATCAAAATGCATTACGTATACGCAATAAAAATTACGTATACGTAATGTGTGACGCACATACAAGAATGAACAATTCAGTGAGTCAAGGGAAGTGTGTGGTGAGGAGTCGGTAGAGAGAACAACGGAGAAAGAAAAAAGAGAAAAGAGAGAGAGAGAGAGAGAGAGTGAGGAGTGAAGTAACTGCATTTTATGCGTGCCGCGCATTATCATTTAACATTTCCTGTGTTTCCCTGTCTATGTGTGTGTGTTCCAGTGTACGTATGTGTGTGTGTGTGTGTGTTCCTGTGTCCATATATGTATGTGTGCAATCCCAACCTAGAGGCAGGTGTATGCGACGGCAAATGATGGAAGGAAATGGAGCTGTAGCAGCAAGAAGAAGAGAAATTGGCTAAATAGTTTAATGTGTGTGTGTATATGTGTATGTGTCAGGCTGCGGGGTCAGCAATTGATTGGCGAACTATCCGTATACATGTTTGTGCACGTGTGTGTGTGTGTGTGTGTGTGTGTGTGTGACAGGGAAACCTAATATGGCCAATCATTACATAACAATTCTGCTTACTCCATTTCAATTACATTAGCCCCCCCCTCCCACCATCCCTCTCTGCGACACAACCAGTGCCGCTCTCTTGATCTCTTGCTCCATCTCTCTCATCAACAATGATTAAATAGTTCCATGGCGAATGTTTCGCTCTCTGATGGATTTACATCAGTCAAACAGCAAACAACAACAACAACAAAATACAAAATTCTGACCAAATTCGAGTAATCATTTACCGAATATATAGAAATTGACATATCAATAAATGTCCATTTTATAGTTTTAGAAATAGCTAAATCTATAGCATACCACAGGGGGCAATTGAATATTTAAACAGATTATTTTAACGGTTTGGAATGATTGGCTTTCAAAAATGCATTTTATGGTAGAAATTTGAGGTTAAAACTCTTCGATACATTGTAGGTGATATATTTATATATATATATATATATATAAATGTAGTCTAAGAGAATGTTAACAAAATATATTTTCAGGTGGTTGCAGGTAACATTTAAATGAGTTTGATCGGAACCAAATCAACCTAAGCCTTTATTTGATTACAAATTATTGAAATAATTCTCAAAGTCTAAATAGTCTTGATAAAGATGAAGAACCAAAAGGAGATCCTTTAGTTATAGAAAAAATCAATCTTTAGGTGGTTCAAAAGGGAATAAGTATGTAAGATTCTTGAGTGATAAAAGATTTTCTAAATAAATAAATATGTATTTATCATAGCTAGCCATAATTCATATTAAACTCTAATTTATCATTTTCAATAAATTTATTCAAGTACGAAACTCTTCACTATAAATACATATTGTAGTAGTTAATATATTAGTTCTTCGAGCTCTTAAATACATTTCCTTTTCTGAGGATATATTAATAAAGTTGTAGAAACAGTTTTATCAGATAGATTTCTATTTATATATTTTGATAATGCTAAAATCAATGTTTATACATATATATTTATATATAATGTATTGTGACACAAAAAAGGAAAAAATGTTTCACTTAATACAGTCAATTACATTATGTTTCACTTTTGCCGCCGGCAGATCAAATATTTACAACATTTCATTTGCTACATTTTTTTCATTCAACAACAAATTGCATGACCCCAGAACAGCCATCCCCCAAATCTGTTCTGCCACTTTCCCCACCCCCCATCGCCTCCAACTACTATCTGTTGCTTTTTGTCAACTAATCATATAAAAAGCATTCTCTTGCTCAAACATTTTTCAGTCACTTTTTATTTTTGGAAAATTATTGTGCATACGATGTCCCCGCGTGTCCTTAATAAAAATCTTATTTTCCCCGGCTGCTGATGCTGCTGCTGCTGCTACTGCTGATTTTGCACTTATACGGTGAGAGAGGTGATGGTGAGAAAGGTGGTGGTGGTGATGGTGGTGGTGGTGGTGGTGGTGGTGGTGTTGGTGGGAGAGAAGTGTGGGGTGTTGCCACAGTCAACGCAAATAAGCGTTAGTAAATTTATAAGACAAACAAACATGGGGACAAGCAGCAAAAAAACAAACACACACACACACACACCAGGAAAATAAAAATAAAAAAAAGGAAAAAGGAAAATAAGAAACTGTTGTTCTTGCTGTTGTTGTAGTTGTTGTTGTTGCTGCTGCTGCTGCTGCTAGCAGGTGGACAGGTGCTGCTGCTGCCAGTCAAAAACTGTTTTGTTGTTATTGTTCTGTGTATGTGTGCGTGTGTGTGTGTGTGTATATACCCTCTCATCAGCCAAGTCAAGCCAAACAGCTGCAGGGCATAGCGTACAAGTTGAAGAAGCAGAAGGAAGCAAAAGCAAGGACTCTAGTCCTGGGCAATATTCATTCTGGTGGCAAACAAACACGCAGCACCAACAGCAACAACACGAATAATAACGCTTTTGGACTTGGCCATTTGTGGGCAACACACAACCAACTACCAACCAGCCCACCCCTCCCCTCCTCCTCCCTTCTCCTGCTAACCACCCCTTTTGCTCAACGTGCTGTTGCCACTACTGCTCAGTTAGTTGATGAACTTCGTGTTCAAGTTGTAGCACAAGAGTTGACGCCTCGCAGCCAAACGGCGGCAACGGCTGCTTCTGATGGCTTGGCTAAGTGTAGAATAGAGCGTGAGACCGACTAAGGCAAGCGATGGTAAGAAGGGAAGGCAGGGCAGATGCGAGGCAGCCGCCAGCTGTAACACTGATAGCAATTCCAAGAGACAACACAGCGGCAACATCAGCAGCAGGAGCAGCAGCAGCAGCAGCAACATCAGTAGAAGCAGCAGCAGCAGCAGCAATAGCAGCGGCGGCGGCATCTCTTGAGTTTCCTTTCGAGTTTTTGTTTTTCTTTAAGTTTATTTTACTTTCGTGTGGCTCTGGCGTTAACGTTGACGCTGGCATCGGCATCTTCACTTTGGTTTGATTTTATTATGTTTTTCTTTGGGACCACAGTGGTGCCACCAGCCGCATCTTCCCGCACACACACACACACACACACACACACTCCTGCTGCTCTTGCTGGTCTTGCCTCCCTACTACTACTTTTGCTACTTTGCTTCTACTTAGATTTGGCCACATGCTGCCAAAAGGCTGACTGCCTGGCTGGCTGGCTCGCTCCTTCATTTCCTTTCCCTACCATACCCTCCCACTTCTCTTTCTCCTTTGTTGTTCGTTTTTTTTGCTCTACTATGTTGTGTGTTGTTGTGTGGCGACCTTTTTCTTCGAGGTTGAGGCTAGTGCAAAGGTTCCAAGCTCAAAAAAGCCCCGTTACAATATCAAGTTAATTGTTTGAAATAAGTGTTGCCCCAACTATGCTGAGTACCGCATCCCCCACCTCACCACCCTATACCCACCCACCCTCTATTTCCCCTTTTTTCTTCAACATCCTGTGTTCGGTCGAGCCCTTCCAATGTCTTCCACCACTCTCTCTCTCTCTCTTTCTCCATTACTCTCCCTCTGTCTCTTGCTCTCGGTTTGTTGCTGATGTTGCGGTTTCTTTTGTGCCGCCTTTGAAAACTATCCACATTTATAGTGTTGTGGTCGAAAAAGGGAGGTGCTGCGCGGGTTTACGGTATCTTCCTACTACAACTACTTTTGCTGTTGCTGTTGCTGCTGTTGCTGTTGCTGTTGCCGGTGCTGTTTTCTCTTCTGTCAACGCCAGCATTGCCTAAGTTTTGTGGGCGTTCTTTTTTTTTTCTTTTCATTTCTTTTATTTTCTTTTGCTTCTAACTCTCTTTCTCACTCTACTTTTTTCGTTTCACCCATTTTGGTAAACTTTTTTTTTGTATTTTTTTTTATTGTTGTTGTATTCCACTTTGAGTGACTTTGGTATCTCTCCAGCCTCAGTGTCTCTTCCTTTCCTCTTCTCTCTCTCTCTCTCTCTCCCTCTCAATGTTTGAAGTGCACTTTTACCCACAACTTGAAATGAATCTAATAACTTGCCATATACCAAGAGACAACGTGGGTAAGCAAGAGACAGCAACAGGAAAAGCAAGCGTAAGAGACAGTGAGAAAGTGAGGGAGGGGAGCGATAAAAACAATGGTCAACAACAACTAGATAAAGAATCCTTCTTCTTATCTATCCATCCCAAGGGTAGATATGTATGTATATTTGCTTCCACTTGAATACAAACATTTCCATATGACAACATAAAGCAGATCTTTTAATTTTATAAAGAACCGATATACGCTAGAATCGATATGATTTACCGATTACTTGGAGATTATATTAGATTAATTTATTGTAAAATTGATTCGAATTTGATTCCGATTAAATATCATTTCATCAAGCATCAGTTTCGAATATATTCATTAATTCCGTCGTTTTGATTTCATAACCATTTTTTATTTTGTCGAAAAGATTTTTGAAAACTATATCATTAAAAAATATTATATATTAAATCCCTCATGTATGATATCTTAATAGTTTAACTTCGTTTAATGATTGGCATTGGCATATCGGTGGTCCACTACAGGGTATCTCTCTAGTCTGCCACATTCTCTTATTTATTTTTTTTTTTTGTTTTACTTTTTTTCTCCTTTTTTTTTAGTTTTTATTTTTATTTTATTTTTCTTCTTGTTGGGTTTCTTTTGGCCCAAGCGGATTTTGTCTTGCAAGTTGTTCAAGTGCTTTGGCGGTTTGGTTTGTTTTTCCTTCATCATTTTCTTCTACTTTGGCTTTTTCCTTTACTTTTCCTGCATTGTTCTCGTTCAGCAATTCAAATATTTTACTTTTTTTCACTTCTTCGTTCGTTCTTTTTGTTTTTTCTTTTCTTTTTCTTTTTTTTTTTTGTTTTGAAGCAAAAATTTTTCCCTAGTTATAAGTTTTCTTTCGCCTTGGCCAATGTTAACAGCTCTATTAGTTCAATTTATTTGTCTGCCCCACACACACACACACACACACAGACACACACACCCATACAGAAAAAGATAGAGAAGAAGGGGAGAGACAAAAACAAAAGCCAAGTGGTGACATTGCCAAAGACAAAAGTGGGTGGGCCAATTGGTTAGAAGAGAGGGCAGACCAGCTATGATGGTTGATGGGATTGGGTTGAATTTTGGGTTGGGTTTTTCATGGTTAGAGTAGGAGTAGATGGTTGGTAGATGGGAACAGAGATGAGGGGGGGCGGGGAGGGTTGGGTAAGGAATCCAACTTGATTGTGTTTGCAATTTCATAAAATAACAATTCGCCTTCCTCGTTGTCGTTGTCGTTGTCGTCATCGCCTTGGTCTTGGTCTTGGTCTTGGTCTTGGTCTTGGCATCTTTCATGCTTGTTATTGGCGCCCCTGATTGCCGCCGGTGGTTGTCGCCTTGCCGCCTGTATGTATGTGTACACCCTCCCCCTCTAACCTTCCCACTACTCAACACCCCTCCCTCTATCGACGCGCCTTTACCATCATTCTATCCAATGCTACGCTAACTCACGCTCCGCTCACTCCTCCGCTTTCATCTTCATGTCTGTGGAATGCGTTTTGTAAATAGCTGACTGCCAGCAAGGTGTGGGCTTGGTATGTGATGCCAACATCGCAAAGTTTTCCCATGTTTTCCCCTTCACCTTCAACTGTGTGTTATACTCGCCGCCCCTTCTTCACCCCCTTCCCCCTTCACCCTCTCGCTCCATCACGCTATATACCCAGTCATCTCTTATGCCAAATTCAATTCACACAAAATACCCGTAATTCAACACCCCTAAAAGAAGATGAAGATGAGGACCAAGCAGCCACTCCACTGACTGATTGCTTTTGCCTTGTCGATACTCCCCAAGGCACATTGAAATGAGTTAAACCAAAGTCTCAGCTCTCAAGTTTTTGCCTCGCTGTTGCTGCTGCTACTGCTGCTGCTGTTGCTGTTGCTGTTGCTGCTGTTGCTGATATTGGTGTTGCTGCTGTTGCTGCTGCTGTCTGAGATTTCAGGCGACATCGACGACATCTCAAGCGACTCGTTGACATATTTGTATTGTATTCAATCGATGAATTTCTGCAGCAGCAAGAAGGGAAAATGACTTATTTTGCTTACGCACACATTGCTAAGGAAGAAGTCCTCAAGAGGAAAGGCAAGGCAAGGCAAAGCAAAGCATCCTGACTGACTGACTGACTAAACTGACTGACAGACGGGTAAGGGGGATTGCTGATTGCTTACTCACACTCTTTTTCTTGCTCCGCTCGTCCCTTGACTTTTTTTTTCTTCTTTCGGTGAGTTTTCTCTGAATATTTCTTTTTCTTTTTTTTTTTTTCTTACTTGGCTGACTGTCGACATTCGCGTTGATATTAAAATTTTAATAAACCCCAAACCCCGTCGCTTCTCTCCGGTGTGTGTGTGTGTGGGTGAGAGGTGGCGGCAAGAGGGGATATTTTGGTTCCTGTTTCTTCCTGCTGTTCAGCATGTTGCACTTGACGGAAACGCGTCAGTTGTGTGTGTGTGTGCGTGTGTGAAGCTTTTTTCCCAGTTGGTTTCCCCCCACACACAGACACACACACTCACATACATATATATATATACATTTCCATGCGGCGCTGACGCGTAAAACGAAAATGCCATAATGCTGGCATCTCTTGCTTTTTCCTCACTTCCTCCGAGCACCCCCCCTCTTATCAAGTAGTTATCATACCGCTTTCCCATCCTCTTGATCTTCATCTCTCTATCTCCCTTTCTCTCTCTCGACCCCTCTGTGGTCCGCACTGGCATTTGGTTTGTGTCCCAGCTGGCTGCCAGCAATGATTTCTGTCATGTTTTTTCCTTCGTTTCGTTTTCTTTGCTTTCCTTACAGTTTTCCTTTCTGTTTCATTTTTTTGTTTTGGTTGTTGTTGTATCTTTCTTTTCATTTTTTTTTTTTTTTTGCTTTGCTGCTCTTGCCTCTGTGTAACATGTTGATAAATCAAATCTCAACAAAGTCAATGCCAATGCCAATTTGCCTGACAATTGCTTTTCCGTTTTTGCCTCCTCCCCACCCCGGGCTACCCCTAACAGCTAATTGTTTGTGGCACAGAAAGAGAGAGATAGAGATGAGTAAAAGAGAAAGCGAAAGTGTGTGGGGAATGGGAAATGTGTCCCTTTTTTTTTGTTTAGTTGTTTTGGAGTTCCCTTTTAACTCCTGACTAAGTTGTGTTATTACTTTCATTGATCCACAGGAAAATACCGTAAGCATAAAATGAAATAACTAAATAAATGCAAAAAAAAAAAAAAAAGAAAGGAAAAACTACCTAAAACCTCAGACATTTGTAATCCTTCTTCCTGTTATATGTGTGTGTGTGTGTGTGTGTGTGTTATATGTGTGTATCTGTGTTGAGCTGTGGCTGCGGCTTCTATGGCTTTGTGGCAAACACAGAGCTAAACTATAGAAAGAGAAAGATAGATAGATAGATAGAGAGAGAGAGAGATAGAAAGCTTTATACCTAAAGGAAACGAACCTTAAGCGCGTCTGGCCTTAAATTAAATCAAATAAAATAGTTAGTAAATAATAAAACAGTTGACGACGACAACGACAACGACAACAAGAAGAAGTGGCTTCGGCCCAGTTTAATGCTCGCTTAGGTTTTTGCCGTTGCGCTTTTACGGCCAAACATTTGGCAAAAATAGACAAGAATTTTATTATCTAAACGTCTTTGGGCTTAGGCAGTCAACAAACCATTAAACTCAAGTGTTTACCACAAGCCCAAAGTCACTTCAATTCACTCCACACTCCTTGGTCGAGACGACACACTCCTATTTCTGCCCAATCTCCTCCATATCCTCCATACACTACACCACTACCCACATCCATTCTCACTCCCAGGAACAAATCTAAAATGGCAGTTAGAGCCCAACCAAGGCATAGGCGAAACGAATAGAGCAAAGTGATGTGAGTTAGTTGTAGGGACAACGAGAAGAGGGGAAGCTATGAGGGGGAGGGAATTCCATTCATCCATCCCTAGATATCGACTAAGGTAACTGAGAATGAAAATTGGCTAAAGATAAAAGATGGCAATCCGTGTATACACACATACATACATACATATATATGTACATGTATACAAGTTACAAGATGCAATGGAAATGATGTCTTACACAATTTTATGGGCTTAGAATATGAAATAAGTCGTAAGTAAGTGCGACTCTTGATGTGTGTGGCCCACAACGCGAATACAGTTGAACAGAATATTTATATATACAATAAACAAAGATAACATATCTCTATATATATATATACATCGTTAACAAAGGTTAAATAGAATTCAGATTGAAGTGCCTGAATATCAGCATTTAAGTAGTTCCTCGTTTCCCTTTCCATCTTTCGCTTTCTGTCATCCACGTTTTTGGTGTATATATTTAAATGTTTATCTTTAACATTCCAATGATATATTATTAAGTAAAATATTTTTGTTATTCCTTGTTGTTGATTCATTCTTTAGATTACTAATTAATAATCTAAGGAGAGTATTAAATCATATTTAGATATAGAATATTCGATTGGCAACCAATTAAATGTGAAAAATTATATTTTATTATATACCTTTTATCTTTCATAATATCTTTGATAATTTTTATTTCGTTTCAATATCTCAAAAAATAATATTCACAATTATTTTTCACATTTTAAAAGAAGAATTTCACCTACAAAACAATAAAACAATGCAGCAATTGTTTAAAATATAATAAAATTCTGTGAATTCTTTTTATTTCGGTTAAGATTGGCAAATTGTTTTGCATTGAAGAAAATTGTACATTGATAGCTAAATAAAGGCATCATAAATAAAAGCTAGACTTAAATAAAATATAACAAAAAAAATGTTGGGCCTGGTTGGATCTATGAAATTTCATTGGTTTCTATTGGCCTACTTCAGATGAAGAAATCAAAGGAAATGCAAGGGAATTCGAACCAGAGTTGTCCATTCGATATGTGAATGAAATGAAACCAAATCGATGTGACTCAAATTGGTTGGATTTGGTTCTTCCTTTTTTTTTTTTTTTTTTTTTTTTACACAGGTGGGTGGTAGAAAGGAGTTTTCATGTACCTCGACTTTTATTGGTATTAGGCTCAAAAGCAAAGAGCAGCAAAGGAACGTAAACTTGGAGTTGGCAAATTTACGTTTGAGTGAAAAGGAGACCCAAACATTTCTAAGAAGAAGCAAAACATTTTCTAACTTTCAACTTGAAAGGTTTTCAACATAATGAAAAGTGAATAACGATTTTCGCATTTTTATTGTCAATGGTTTTAAACTTTGCTTTCGGTATTTGTTGTAAAGGTTAAAACGAGGCTTCGTTTATGGCATTTAAAACTTTCTCGCTTAAACTACAGTTAATTTCTTTTTAATATACAAAGTTTTTTGGTTAGCAAAAATAGAGTCATGATCCTTGGTTATGTTAGACAAACATACAGACATCGAATGAAGGATGGAATGGGTATGAAATGGGATAGAATGGGATGGGACGGGATGGCATGGAGGAGCAAGTAAAGAATACTTCTACGTTCTGCACCCACTTACCTCTCCTCACCCCTAGCTGATTCTCTTCTGTCTCTGTCTTTCTCTGTTTGAGTTAACCGCACTATAAATATATATTTCAACTTATTTATGGCCACTTTTCGATGAGGGTTTATATAAGCATTTACAGCCGACCAGCTTGGGTTATAAAATTTATGAAGCAATGAGAAAACAGCACCAGGCAGAGGTCGGTCACAAGAAAACAAGACAGACACGCGAATTTCCCTTTCCCGGTGCTATGTAGGCCCTGCGGGGGCTGAAACAAGTGCGAAGGGGGCACAGAAACGTGCTATAGTCCGTTTATTTTTGCTGCTGGTGCGTAATTATTTTTATGACATTCTTTTTTTGTGTTTTTTTTTTCGTTTTTTTTTTTTTTTTTGCTCTGCGGCGGCGTGTTGAAGTGTTGGCGTTAGCCAAACAAATTAAAAGCAAATTATAACAAAAGAAACAACGGCAAAAGAGAAGGAGAGTAGGGGCCCCGGCAACGGAATGAGAGTAAAAACTAAATTTTAGAGAGCTGGCAGCTGGAATTTTAATTTCTACTTAAAGCGATTTTCCTGGCAAATCTTATAAAAACGAAAGAAAAAAAAAACCAAAAATATAAAAAAAGGAAAAGAACGACACGTTTGGTAATGAATGGCGGCCACTTTCAAGCCAGGTGAGAAACGTGCCTGCAGGAAGGACGTGCCTTGGACGTGGGACATAAATTAATTTATTGCGTGCCAGAGGAAAAAGAAACACACTCATACACACACACACACACACACACACAACAATAAGAAACTCTGTCTTCCTCCCCTCCCTTACCTCCCCCCAGCCCGACCCCATCCGCACTTTTTACAATGTAAAAAGTAAAAGAAAAACTCGCGGAATCGCAGCATAAAAATAAAAAATAATTCATTGCCTACTTTTTTGGGTTGGAGAGACTCGAGACAAGGACAAAACTTTCATTAAATAACATTAATAATTAAGAGATGGAAAATTGGATTCGGTGAGATGATGAAGAGAGGGCAAGAGAAAGAGAGAGAGAGAGAGACAGTGAGGTAGAGAGAGGGAGGAGGTATAGGGGAATAGGGGTATGGAGAATAGGCAGTATGGTGTATGGGAGGGTTTATTCGAGATGATGGTGTTGAACTTACAACGAGCTTCTTTGTTGGAATTGTGGCTGCTGCTGCTGCTGTCGTTGACAGCGACGTCAACTGTGTTGTTGGCGGCGCTGCTGCTGCTGCGATTGCTGCTACAGGCGGACTAATCGCTTTAATTGTCGCTTGAGCTGGCGGCAATGGCGGCAACGGCGGAAGCGGCGGCTGCTGAAATAACTCCGCTGGCTGCTTCACGTAAAACAGATTTACTCCAAAGTGTGAAATTTTGATTGAATTTATAGCAACACCTTCGACAGGAAATTGATGTAAAAAGTGCCGACGACTTGGATATGTCGGCGGCAAAGATAAGTTAATGATGATACTTCTTTATTACTTCACTATAATCGATCTTGATTTGCTGATTGCTCCTTCTTTCTATATATGATCTGATGTTGTTAATGTTTATATTGATATTGTTGATCTGAGTCTGATAATGCTCCTGTTAATCTTGGCGTTGTTCTTGTTGCTATTGTTGCTTAGACAATGATTCGTTGTTGTTGGTTGTCGGTTGTTGTTGCTTGATTTTCTTTCCTTTTTCCCCTTTACTTTGTTGTTGTTGTTTTTATTTTTTGTTGTTTATTTTCTTTTGTTGTTGTTGTTTTTCTTCAGTGTTTCACAACTATATTGAGAAGCTCTTTGATGGTTTTGGATGATTTCCTTAGATTTCTTTTAATACACACTACTAAAGCTCAATGTTAGTTTCCTCTCCTGTTTTTTTTCTTTCTTTCTGTTTTCTTTGTTTTTGTTGTGTTTCTTGTTGTTTTACTTGTTGTTGATTTATTTGTTTTGTTTGTTTTTTTTTCTTTTTGTTTTGTTGCTGTGATTGGTTGTCGGTTGTTTGATTGCACTTAAACGCGTGTGTTTTACTTGTACAAAAAAAAAATAGTTCCGCGCCGCTTTTTGATTTAACAATAAAATTAACTAAATTTCTTTACGGTTGCTTTGCGTTGTGAACGACGACTAACAGAGAGACTGACTAACTGACTAACTGACTGACTGACTGACTCACTGACTAACAAACTGACTGAGTAAACTGACTTGGCTAAATTGAAAGATGAATTGATTTCCCTTTTTTGCTCTCTATTTGGAATATTCGGTTTGGTTGTGTTGTTTTTCACTAGGCTACTTTTTGCACCGCTAACAAGGAACAGAACGACTAAACGACTGTTGGACTCGCTTGTCTGATAACGACTGAAGGACTCTCGCCAATTGCGTAGGATTTTTAGCAACACAACAGAAGGAATACAAGCCGAACCTTTCGCAGTCGACGTCGTCGTTGTCGGCGTCGTCGGCGTTGTCGGCGTTGTCGGCTTCATCGGCGTTATAGTCGGCGTTAACATCGTTGTTGTCGTCGTTGTCGTCGTTGTCGCTGTCGTTGTCGTTGCCGTCGTTGTCGTTGTCGTTGCCGTCGTTGTCGTTGCCGTTGCCTTTGCCGTTGCCGTCGTCGTCATCGTCATCATCATCGTCAGCAGGAAGCAGTCAACAGCAGCGCAGAAGCATTACAACAACGGAAGCTACAGAAACCGACTGAGAGAGACAGAAAGAGAGAGAGAGAGAGAGTTAAAGAGGAAGAACGAGAGCGCCAAAAACTTTTGCATGTTTTTTCAAAATCTGCTCTCTGTTAACTGATAATATGCGGGCTATATAAGATGTTTTAGTTATTCTTTAGGGTTGTCATCCTTTAGCAATATTTAAAATTTTACTGAAAATATGTTAGTCAAATTCGAAAGTTACATAAACTGAATAAGATACTTCCAGTTTATAATACATTTTATAACATAAATTAAAGATTCTTAAAACATTATTTTCTAGAAATAAGTTATAAGCAAATGTTTTGTTTTCTAAATTATATATTTCGCCTTTTTTATATTAAAGATGGGATTTATATAGTAGTATCTTTGGCATATTATATAAAAATATCATATGTGAATGAATACTATAAATTGAATTAACTTATCAATTGTTGAATTTACTTATCAATTATCAATTATGGAGAGTTTGTTTTATTCAGACAAGAGTATCAAATCGTTCACCTGATTTTCAGTTTTCACGTCGTTAAGAGAATCTAAATTAAGGGTTTTTTTTTTGTAAATTGTAAATTGTCAATCTAAAAATGAATATAGAAATCAGTTTATTATTTTGTACACTTTGTGGCTACACTAAAAGTTTCATTAACAGGAGACTTTATTCTTGTTCATATTTCCCCTAAGTTTACATGGTCTACCTATACTCAGTAGTAATATTATAAATAAAGGGGTATGCCCAGCCATTTGAAAGTAAATACATGCATACATATCGCATTTCTTATTATATAGGATAAAAGGGATATATATGTATGTTGTCATAGGAATAAATGTAGAAAATATAAATAAGAGTGAGTTAAATAATGTTTGCAAGTTTTGTTTTTGTAATTTAATTATATATTTTTAATAGGTACATGGTACATGGTCAGTCGATTCTCCAATTAAACTTTTTTAATCTTTGCCCATAGAAAAAAGAAACATTTCACTTTCAGCAGGAAAAAGGAATCAAATTTAACAGTTATAGTGAGAGCGTTAAGCGTCAGCTGAGAGAATAATCTTAACATGCAAAGAGAGAGAGAGAGAGAGAAAACGATAGCAAGAGAGAGCAAAGACCATGCTAACGAGAGCAGGGAAATGAATGAGAGCTTCATAACATGTGAGTGCGAGAGAGAGCCAGAGAGCTTACGCGCGTCATTGTTGCACCTTTATGTTTGTTTTCGTGGGTGGCCCGCACACACACACACACACACACACACACAGATGGACACGAACACGCACATGGAAACATGCACACTGTCAGAGGAAGAGAGAGAGGGAAAGAGGGAGAAGGAGAGGGGAGAGAGAGAGAGAGAGAGAAAGAATGGGCAGAAGAGAGATGGGAAGATGTGAGCGTTTTGTATGAAGGAAGCAAACAAACAACAATAGAAAGTCGGCAATGTAACCTCTAACGAAGGTGATGATAATGAATATGATGATGATGTAAGCGATGATGTAAATGATGTTGAATTGAATGTAATTAAACCGTATAGTAATGTAAATCATGATGATCAACAAGATGATGGAAATTTAGTTGATGATGGATGATAATAATTATCAATCATCAGATGACAAATAAAATAACTACTGCAGGTGATTTATATGATGATGTACGTATGTACATACATACATGCATATTGCATCATCATTATGACAATGATGTACATGATGATGATGAATCATTAATATGAAACATTTGGTTCACACATTTTGTCATTTTGTCGTGTTTTCGTGTGTTTGGTGAAAGTGTCAACTTGACATTGCCTGGAGTGCACGCGCCAACGCTCAAACACACGCAAACACACATCGTATATGTATATTCCTACGCTCACACACACACACACACACACACACACACACACACACACATAGAGACAAAAAGAATTTCGCTTGCGTCAAATAGATTTTGTTAGTGGTTTCGCCTGCCTCCAGGGCAGTTTGCTGACATGCCAATGCTCGCAGCAGCCAGAGAATGAAACTACATTGATAGAGATAGAGAGAAAGAGAGAGAAAGAGGAGTGAAAATTTGATGCGAGAGAGCGGATGAGAGAAATTATACTCATTGCGCCGACTCGTATGGTAGAATTTTATTCCCCTTTTCGGCTAAAGTCAACGTTAACGTCGACAGCGACAGCAACTGCTACTGCTGCTGGTGGTGGCGGTGCTGCTGGTGCTGGTGCTGCTGCTGCTGCCATGGCAGCTTTATCAGTGCCATGAAATGTTGTTCCCGGAAAATAACCCAAAGGAAATGCTGCACACACACACACGCATACATACAGACTTCACATGTGCTTGTGTTTGTTTGTGTGTGCGTGTGTGTGTGTGAAGGAGCAGCAGCAGCAATAACTGTGTACATGTAAATCCTGGTTTGTTTCATTTGCCGATTTGGAGCTCCACATCCATCCTTGCCTGCACCCCCCCCCTTTGGACGTTTGCCCTTCTCCTTCCCTCCTTTTGTCTGCTCTCTCCTTGCCATCATCATCATCATCATCATCATCATCATAGCCCGCGTCTCACCGACCATCCGTCGGCTCTCTAGCCCCGTCACTTGCCTGCCCGCCGGCACTAACTTTGTACGCTTGATGATGATAATAATGTTGCCCCTTGCCAGTCAGAGCCACCAGCAGCACCCAGTGAGAGCCCAGCGAACAGCTAACCCAGACATCGTCTATGGAAATTCGTATGCCGATTTTCGAGCGATTGCAATTGATTTGTAATGTATTTCATTGTATTGTTGTGTTCCCTTTGTTTGTATGAACAACGAATGGAAAGGGGGAGGGAAGCAAAGGGAAGGAAAGCCAAGCCAAGCCAAGGCAAGGCAAGGCAAGGCAAGGCATGAGGCGAGAAGGGAAAGGAAACGAAACGAAAGGAAAGGAGATTTGTTCGAATCGGGTAAGAGAATAAAATTTGTATTGATTATTTCTATTGCCTTTGTTGTGTTGCTTCCCCCCACCACCTCATCGCTTCATCCCATACCCATCTATTGGGCACCCGCAACCAACTAATGATAGCTATGGGGGCATTAAAAATGTCTCCTTTTCTACTATGACTACGACGACTTCTATGACTACTTTACTTGTGACTTTTTTTTTCAGCTTTTGGCGAAGCTATCGCAACTTTAAGGATAAAAAATAAAGGGAAGAAAAACTGTAAACTTGACTTAGACACGCAGCCCAATGGAAGAAAGTCAGTTGTTGGAAGTTGGCTGCTCGACTGACTGACTGGCTGGCTGGCTGGCTGGATGGCAACTGGGGATATGGCCATGTGTACAAGTCAATTATGGGTCAAAATCCACACAGGAGTTGGCCAAACACTTGACGCACATTTTTATGAGTTGCACACAGCAGATGAAGGCAACTGAAGGATACTGAAAAAAAAAGAAAAAAAAATGCTATGGAGCTAAAGCTAAGCTCAACCATTGGCCATTGCAAATGAAACATGTTTGGCTTTATCGCATTTATTGACGACTCCTTTGGGACGCTTTGCTTTGCTTTCGCCTTGGCCAAGATCAAACAATGAATGTATGTGTGTGTCTGAGTGTGTGTGCATGTGAATGTATATATATGGAATGGAGGAAAACTGAGCACAAGTGAGGGAAAGCTGCCTCAAATTGCGCTATCGAGCAGCTCAAAACAGGCACATAAAAAGATTATTTTATGCCAAGTGTGTGTGTGTGTGTGTGTTTATATGTGTATGCGTGTGTGTGAGTAAGTGGAGTAATGTCAGAAGTAGTCAAGTGATGTGGGAAGATGGGAGGATGGGTGGATGATGGCAGTGGTGGTGGTAACGATAGGACTCGTGGGGTAAAGGGGAGGGGGGGGAGTGGTGGGGGGATACACCGCCAACAAATGTATAAAAGAACTAAATTCACTTAGACAAGCGTTGCGTCTTATGGGAGAGAGAACTAGATGAGTTTCGGTTCGTTCTTGCTGTTGATGAGAAAAAATCATCAGATAGATTTCCAAAAACAAAAACGAAAAATACGAAATGAAAAATTGTGAAATGAAAAATAATAAAACAAACAAAAAAATGATAAATGTGGCAAAGTTATGTTCTTTATTTTTTTTTTTTCCTGTTTTAAAATTCACTTCAGGCATAACAGTGGGGAGGAGAGGTAGGAGAAAACAGACACAGACTTATGCATATACATATATATGTACATATATGTAAGTGAAAATCGATTACACAATTAATTAATTATAATAATCAAGCGAAAACCGCAAACAAACAAAGTAACCTTAGCATAACCTGAATATTACTACAAAATCTTGTATACAATTAATATTTATTTTTTTCATCTTAAATTAGTTTAATTGTCAATATATATTCAAACTGATTTGATTGTGATTAAAGCATTATCTTATCTATTTTTATTAGTTGCATAAAATATATGTAAATTACATTAAGTGTTAAGCTCAAAGGAAACTCTTCAAGTAAAACAAATCGAAATTGACAATTGAATTAATTATTTTCACTTCAATTAAGAAAATTTTTATATATAGATAAGAAGGCGATAAAGTATTTTGATATATTAAGGGAAAATAGTATTTAACTATGTCGCTTAATAACAAATTACTTAATAATTATATAAATATCATAACTTTGGGGGAATTATAGAAAGAGAATTGATATATAAACCGAAGTAAAGGGTTTCACCACTTTCTTTTTATTCATTTAAGTAGCCAGGCTCTGTCGATTATTTCTTTATATTAGTCTGATTAGTCGTACTAAAATTAATGTGGTCATTTCACTGATAAGTTTTCAGTTTCTTATTCGTGAGAAATTGCAACTAAGTAAAACTTTTGATTTAATCTAATTGAGTACAACTTTGATTGAAATATCCCCCCCCATCCAAAGATAAAAAGGAAATAAAAATGGGTTGGTTGACTATTTTACAAAAGTTTCTAAACACGAAAGCATATCATATGAATAAGTCATTTTCCATGCACTAAACAAAATACTTAACATTTTGCTACACTCAACCGCAACAAGCAAAACAGAGCAACTGCAGAAACAAGGAACAGGAGCAGGAGCAGGAGCAGGAATAGGAAGGAATAGCAGCAACAGCATCCAAAAGGAAGAGCAACCAAGGATGAGGATGAGGATGAGGGATAGAAACAAAAACAGAGTTGCAAAAGAGAAGAAGGAATTGCTTTAAGCCACTCAAAACTCAACTCGAACACACACCGAGTGAGTCGAGTCTGGGGCAACATTTAAGCAATTTTGCTTGTTAAAAGCTTATGCCGCGGCACTTTACTTTAAACCACACAACACAAATGCCACTTCATTCAGCAGATATTTGTGGCCAGCAACAGCAGCAGCACCATTTCTAGAAGCAGAGACAGAGGGGGGGAAACACATAGCATCACATGCACACACACACACACACACACACACAGGAGCAAAATCACACACATCCTTTTGCCATCAATTCTCTAAGCAACAAACAAAACCAACATATACACGCACATCTCGTGAGAGAAGCAGAAGCAATAGCACCAATTGGATGAGAAGCAGAAGGAGGCGGAGGATATAGGGGGCGAGAGATGCCACAACACGCAAAGCTCTTTTCACTACAAAACGGAAGTACATAGAACCAGCCAAAAAAGAAAACAAAAAAAGAGAAAGAGAGAGAGAGGAAGAGAAAGAAAAAAAGAAAACGAAATAATAATACGTATGTATAAGAAAAAAACCAGACTAGAAACTGGGAAAACACGCGGCAACGGCAACGGCAGCGGCAGCAGCGTTTCCACAATACTGAAGCTTAGAGTGCAAAAAAATACTGTGGCAAAAACTATATAGTGGGGCAGGAATATCAGCGGCGGCAGCAGCAGCAGCAGCACCACCACCAACAGCAGCAGCAACGGCAGGTAACAGGGAGGCGCAAGCAAAAAGATATTCATTCTATCGTAAAATAGGTGAACATAGCAGCATGTATGTGTGAGTGTGTGTGAGTGTGTGTATATATATGTATATATGGCAACGCTCTGGTCAACGGATAACAAAAACATAAATAATAACCCAGAGTCGAGCCAAGTCAGTATGAGAAAGAGTGAGAGAGAGAGAGAGAGAGACAGAGAGGGACCGACCAGGCATTAGCTCCCACTCCTGCTGCAAGGATAAAATGCCATAAGCAAAGAGACATAGTGAGAAAGTAAGCATCAGGTAGCAACCAAAAACTATCCAAAACATGATATATCTAACGATATATATACACATATATATATATATCACAAATTATTAACTGAAAGAATTTAACTTAATTCATAGCAAGAAATATATTTTAATAAAATTTCAATAGAAAAATACATCAAAGATATTTTTGTAACATAAAATAGAATCTTTAAGGTATTATCCTTAATCAGAATTTTACTTTCACTCATCCTAAGGAAAAACTCTTTCCCACAGAATCTTATTGAACATAAATTTTGACTTTATATAGATTGCAATATTAAAACGATTATCGAAACAATTAAAAGAGCAAACAAAAACCTTAACATGAAATGAATGAATTAGGGGAGGGGGGTGGAATCGCAATACATAAGTACTTACATATACATATATTGTTGTAAAATGTTATCTGAACTACTTGAAAATGTTTCACTTGAGAGAGTTCTTTCTCTACTATTGTTATCACAGCTCCTTAAAATATAAGAATGTTGATTTTGAATACACTTTTTCCCGATACGATAATTTTGCTTTTGTTTGCTGTTAAAATCTTTCTGAAAGTTATTTTGGCAAACGAATAAATGAATGAATGAAAGAAGGTAAAGAGAGAAGAGAAGAAATGAAATAAAGAAAGGGAAAACCCGCATCCCAATAACCTAAATGTCTTTTGGTCTTTTGGGTAACAATCGCAAGGGGAAACAGTTTCAGTATCTGAAAACTGAATTGTTTCCATACATAGAGGTGCAACAGGGGGTCGATCATTTAAATAAAATATTTAAATTGTTTCACTAAGTATTTCTTCTATACTTAGTATAAATATCAATTTTTGATATTAATTTACCAAGGACCGAACAGGACACCAATAAATGCAGTTGCTTTAACGTTCATATTGAATGGCAATATAAGCAAATTCTCATCAAAATTTGATTGCTATAATTAAGTTAAATTTGATTCCAATTTAGTCAATTAAGTTAAATGGATGCGACATTTAAACTAGTTTCAATTATCCTTGTTAAACACAAAAGGAAAAAAACAAAAGAGAGAAATCGTGACATTAACTAAACTTGGAAAATTAGATGCCAGGGCTGCAAGTCAAAAGATTTCAAAGAATTATATATATTTATATATATATATATAGTTGTTCAGATCGGAGATGTGTAGGATGAATGTTATAAGTTTCATACTAGTTTCACAACTCACAACTTCTTTTTCTTTTCAAAAGGATACTTGTTTTCTTCAAAAAAAAAAAAAAAAGGAAGAAAAGAAAAAACCTATAAATATGAATAAAAGACGGAATCCTTTCTTCTCCGATAGAAGCCCCATTGTATACTACGCATATGACTATTAGCTCCCCCTTCCTATTCTGCCCTGTTCTGCCGTCGTTCTGCTGTCCTTTCATAAATCTATCTATGGGTTCTCCTATCATAGATTTTTCTTCGTGTTCTCTCGTGTAAGGAAAACAGTGAATGGGATAAATGGCAAGGAGAAGTGGTGAGAAGAGGAAGTAAAACGAAACGAAACGATACGAATGAGGGCCAATTCCTTGGAGTACGTATAAATGTGAATATATAACTCATTTATTTATTTACAATACATATGTGGGTCGGGGAGTGCGTGTGTGCGAATGGTATGGTATGGTGTGTGTGTGTGTGTGTGTGTGTATATGCTTATAGTTGGTTGCGTGCATTGAAGCTTGTGTTTGATTTAATAGTTTATTAAGATACGCGCCAGGCAAGTGCAGATTACGGCCAAGCGGATTTGTATTCCCCTCCTCGTTTTTGCCATTTCATGACCATAAGTATAACCATCACCAACACTCTCTCTCTCCCTCTCTTTCTCTCTCTCTCTCTCCCTCTCCTCTTCCCTCAGACATTCACTATCCACATCTCATTGAGTATTACCCTTACTTATCTCAGATACACTTAAATGACAACGACCACTGGATTTCGGGCAGTGGTTTATGTAGCTTGAGTTTGAGAAGGATTGGCATATCAGGTTTTGGTGGAGGCGGATGCTGAAGGGTAGGTGAGCGGAGGAGGGGGGGTTTTTCCTGATGAATGAGTTAAAATAGAACCAGAAACGTTTAACCTCCCCGCCCCCCTCTTCACTCAATGATTTGTACTGTATATATATATGTATCTTTTTTATCTTTTTTTGTTGCTTGTTGATGGTTGGAAAAACTGTCATATCAATTTCATATTATCTCATTATCTGCCATTTAATTTTCATTGCCCAAAAGCTCATAAATTAATATATTTTCACGCTTTAAATGTTGCTGCCATTGCCGCTGCTAACGTCGCTGCCGCTCTACTGCTCCTTCTGTTTTCCCCCCCTCCCCCTCCCCCGCCACACCCTTCCCATTCATTTGTTTGCCGCTGATGCTGATGTTGTTTGCCTGCTGTGCGATTAAATTTTGCTGTTAATGACAAGTGAATAATATAAATTACAGCAATGAAGCGATTTTCCCTTCTGTTTTCTTCTTTTTTTTTTTTTTTTTTGTTTACTCCTACATGTACAGAGACAGACACAAAGTTTGCCTAATTATTTAAGATGAAGGCTGCCTTTGCCTTTGCCTTGCCAGCCTCTGCAGCTGCCATTTCAAGTTAAGCGAAAACAGAAAAAAAAATAAAAGAAACCAAAAAAAAAAAAAAAAGAAAAAAAGTAAAGAGAGAAAAAATGAGGAAATGCCAAACAATGAAAATTGAAAGATGAGGAAGAACCTAAGGCGGGGGTGGATGTGGGTGGTGTTAGGAAAATGATGTTGTCTCTTGGCTAAGGGCCTGCTGCTATATTGCTGCTGCTGCTGTTATGTTTCAATGTTATTAATGATGCCCTATATGACACTCACACTCACACACCCGCACACACATACACCGACACACACCGATACACCGATACACCTACACACACAAAAACAGGCGAAATTTCCCCAACTTTAATTGCCTCAGTTGCGTTCTTCTTCCGAATGTTTTGCTAACAAGGTGGCATAATTCTTAAATTTGATAGGTTTATTTAGCAAAAAGTTGTTAATTTCCATGATAGGCGCTCCGATTTTTCTATTACGGCAATTACACTAACTTTGAGACTTTTCCTCTCTTTTAATAAGAAAAGAAAATCGTTGGATTTAATAAGAAGCATTCGAGGGAGTATGTATGAGAGAAAGAACTTTTAAATGAAAAGGATAACCTAGTTCAGCGATCTTTCTTTATTTTTTTTTTTCAAAGTGTATCAGAGTTATATATGTCTCTTCTTCTACTTTATTCTGCTTGCGTTTACCCCTAGTGGATGGTGGAAAGCGGGTGATCGGTGGGGAGGGGAGAGAGTGAGTGAATTGGTAGATAGGTAGGCAGGTAGCGGATGGCGAGGTTGAGCCTCTTTGGGTATCATTGCCTTTTAAATTATGCGCCATATTTTCTGTCAGCATTTTGGTCTCTCTCATCGTCGTCGTTGTCGTGTCTCTGGTTGTTTAGGCGGATGTCGGATGTGGTATGTATGTATGCTATTGGAGTGGGGTAGAGTAGGGTGGAGTGGTGTAGAATGGAGAGGTTTTTTAGAGGCGGGGCGGTGTCGCGAAATGAACGATTGAACCCAGCGACAGCAATGACAGCAACAGCAACAGCAACAGCACACGATGAAATCAATGTATGTGATTTGCCAATTATGTGGGTGCGTCTCCATCATCCCATCCCAATCCAACCAACACCACCCCCCTCCCACCATATCTCTCTCCGCTTTCATACGCTACATCTCTTTCGCTATGTGTCTGTGCGTTACTCACTCCTCTGTCTCCGTCTCTGTGTGGGTTTGTTGCCTCATCATTACCGCTGTTTCCATTTCCGGCAGACAGCAGGAATAACAGCAGAAGCACCAGAGCAAAAGTCACAATTCGTGACAAGGGGGGTGGGGGGGGTGAGTGCAGAGTGAAGGCTTCTATGTCAATTTCATAAGCAATTTACATGGTTACAGTTAGATCGAGTGGGAGAGAGAGAGAGAGAGACTGAGATGCGATATATAGCTAAAGTGCAAAGGGGATCCATGGCTCTTCGTTCGATTTGCCAACTGTTGACGCCATGGTAATCGAAATATGGGTTAACTTCAAACTCTAATTAACCAATTTTACAAGCATCCAGTTACCAGACGTCGTTTCCTCTCAACATTCCTTTTCCAGCTACTAATTATTGTCCTGCGTTAAACAAAAACAACAACAACAACTACGGTTCTTGTTGTTATTCGCGATATATATCGAATAATGGCCGCTATAATTCTTAGTTAACTTATGGCTTATCTCTTCGCATCTTTGATTTAATGGTAAATTAATTTGAAATTTTTCACTAAGCACCAAGAGGACGAGAGAGAAATGAAAGAGATGGCAACAAGA